>VXBX01004094.1:108410-149107 GCA_013400415.1 Scytalopus superciliaris
TCTGCTCCATGTTTCAGCAGGACCCTCTCTCACAAGAGACTTTCCCTTTCTGCAGTTTCAGAAGGACACTAAGGATGCCCAGGAACTCTTGAAGAGGGTGGACACAGACCTGGACCAAAAATTCAGCCCGGAGTTCAAGGACAGATACCAGCTGGAGTCTCTCCTGCGGGAGCTGGATGTGAGTGCTGGTGCAGGCAGGACTGCAGGGGAGGCAGGAGCAGGAGCCAGTGTCCCCATGGCACCGGGGCAGGGATGTCCCTGCCGCTGTGGGCACCTGGCCCAGCTTTTTCCACGGCCGTGCCGCTGCCTCCCTCTTCCTGGCCTTCCCCTGGCTCTTCCTTCCCCTCTGGCTAGAGATTGCCTCTCCCCTGGCAACGTAATTGCTCACTGGGCTGGTTTTTATTTGTTGTCTCATTGAGTTAGTGCTCTTTGAGGGCGGGAGCATAATTAGACCTGCTGCCAGAGGAGGTTGTGGAACTTGCTGTGCTGCCGGGAGCCAGGCTGGAGATCGCCCACTTGGGAAGGGCTGTGCTGAGCCCAAGCCCAAGCCCAAGCCCAAACCCAGGCATGCTGCAGCAGGCCCAGCTAATGCACGTGTCCCAGGACAGCTGATAGCTCTTCCCTGAGAGCTGCCTTTCTCCTCCTGAGTGCTCCATCCCAACTCAACATTTTGGGATACCTCCACAGCTAGAAATAGAGCAGCTGCTGGAGAGCCTCGTCCCAGGGCTGGAAACAGAGCTGGGAACAAGGCTACCCACCAAACACAGCCATGCAGGTGTGGGCCACGCACCAGGGAACCCTGTCACTGCCTGCTGGGTAGTGCCCAGGCATGGCAACTCATGGCCATAGTCCCAGTCCTCAGCCTGGCTGCAAAAGGAGGCAGGAGAGTGCAGGAACACCCGGGGCAGGAACACAGGGCTGCAGAGCAGGTCCCAGGCGCTTTTCTCAATAGGATAAGCACATGAGAAGCTGCAGTGTCTGCCCCGGTTGGATCGGTCTGAGCTCCTCCCTGGCTGGGGGAGCCCAGGAGTTTGTTCTTGCCGTGTTTCCTCACTGGTTGTGGTTGTTGCCCCGCGCCAGGACCAGGAGAAGGCCTTGGAGAAGTACGAGGCGGTGGTGGAGTCGCTGCAGGAGCGCAGCCAGCAGGTCCTGCCGCTGCGGTACCGGCGGGAGGCACCCCCGCAGTCCCTGCCCGTGGAGGCCCTGTGCGAGTTCGAGGGCGAGCAGGTATCCTCACCTGGGCCGGCCGGGGGGCTGGGACCGGCCCCTCGGGGGCGCGGGGGATGCAGCGGGTTGTCCCAGCGCCCGAGCGGTGATGTATCCCACAACGGGAACGAGGCAAAGGTTGTGCTCATCCCGGTGGGAAAGCAGGTTTTGCAGGGATGAGCAGGGCAGGAGGGGTCCGGGGGAAGGAAGCCTCGGTGCCTATCACACACCCCGGGGAGGTTGCAACAGCCCGGCTCTGTCACATTCCCACGCTCCTCTTGCTGGGACACTGCGACGTCCTGGCACTTTTCTCATCAAAGAAACACCCCCCGCCACCAGCCATTCCCAGTCCACATCCCCCCATCCCCACCAGCGTGGAGTAGCTGGGCCAAGGGGTGGGACAGCAGAGCTAGCAGACACCATGGGAGTGGCAGGGGCTGGGACAGGAGCCAGCAGCTCCAGCTGACTCAGCTCCCGGCAAAGCAAAGCCAGGGCTCAGCCGTGGAAATGCCTCCTCATCCCTGCCCGAGTGGGAGTTTGCTCGCCGTGGCTGTTGCCAGAGCCGTGGCTCCGTGCCCGGGGGCTGCGTGCAGGACGAGCGGGCACACCGGTGTCTGGCGAGCGGCAGGCACTTGGAGCAGCCGGGGGAAGGGACGGGGGTCTGTGCCGGTGCTGCCTCCCCCGAGGGTGCAGAGCGGGGTGGCAGGTCCTGCCGTGCCGCTGTGACCGGTTCCTTCCCCAGGGCCAGATCAGCCGCGGATCCCGGTACACCCTGCGGAGCAGCAGCGGGCACGTCTGNCAGCCACCAACACCGCATGCCCCGTCTGGCACCCCCAGGGGCCCTGCCTCAATTCCCACAGCAAAGCTGTGTCCTCTGGAAGCCTCAGGCTTTCTCCGGGAGGGATCCCTGCCCCTTCCAGTTCCCACCTGGCAAAGGGGGTCCTGCTCAGAGCCATCCATGTCCCCCCTCCCCCAAGGGCCATTATGGCAGGGGGAGCTGCCCACCCCTCCCTCAGCACGTACCTGCCTTTGCTGCCTTCCCCCTGCTCACCCTTTGCGAGCAGGGGCTGAAGGTGCCTCTTCCCCACTTGCCCCTTCCTGGAGCAGCACTGGGATGGGTGATGGGGCGATGGAGGGGCCGAGGCTCTGCCTGACCTCCCACTGTCCTGTTTGGCAGAATTGCCCAGCACTATGTGGCCGTGAAGGAGAAGACAAACAACTGCAAGAACATCCTCCAGCAGCGCTACGAGGGACTCAAGGCGGACAGCATTGGAGGTGTGGAGCGAGAGGGCAGCTGGGCCTCACTCCTTTCCAGGCACAGAAAGGCTGGTGGAACATCTTAGGGACACAGTTCCATCTCTTAAGAGTCCTGAGGATGAGAGTGCTGGGATGGGTGCAGGGGCAGGGCAGGAGGCTGTGGGCACAGCAGGGAGGGCTCTGGGAGTGCAGAGGGGTGTGGGTTTAGCACTCACCAATGGGACTGAGCCCTGAACCAGCTTCCAACCAGCTTCACCCTCATCTCCCCTCGTGATCCAGATGCTGCATCAGTTCAGGGCCGCCAGCTCCTGGCAGGGCTGGAGAAAGTCAACAGTGACCTGGACAAGCAGGAGAAAGCAATAACAGCAAACCTCCGGCCGCCGCTGGAGCAGAGCCGGGCAGTGCAGGACAGCACCGAGCGCTCCAAGGACCTGAAGGTAGAGGGGTGTGGAAGCAGAGGGATGGTGCCAAAGGGTCTCTAGGGCGATCCTCAATATTGTGGGTGCTGAAAGCCCTCCTTAAACCCAGGAGTAAGGATGGAGTGATGCTCACAACTGGCTGCTTTCTCCAGTGGAGATGGGGAGCAGACCTAAAGAGCAGCCTCAGAAGCCGAAAACCTTTGCCCTTCTGCTGGTCCAGCTCAGTTGAATGGGAAAAAGGTGATGGCTGTGAGGAAGAGGGGACCCCTCAGGCATTGCCACCACCATCATCAGCATATAGAGGAGCAGGAAAACACCTCTGGTTCAAGGCACTGTTTCTCCTGGTGGACCTGCTCCTCTAGGCTCCAGTACCATAGCATCCAGTCACTTTCCTCTCCTTCAGACCCCTAATTAAGCCAGGCTCCATGCCACAAACCTCCCTGGTTTAGGAGCAAGTTCAGGTCCTGGTTACATCACCTGCCAAGGGCTGTGTCAAAATCCAAGTGCCACCACAAGTGAAAGCAAATTGCTCCAGCTGCCTGCAGTACTTCCATGTCCAGGCAAGGATTAATCTGTCAGAGCCCAACAGTCCAGATGAATCCAGCATGTCTCTGACAGAGCTAGAGCTGTTGGGAACCACTCCCCAGCTGGAGTTTCCTTGCTGAGAGAGTTTCCTTGCCCCAGGAGAGACAAGTCAACAGAAAGCCAACCAAAAATATCCTTTTGTCCCCTGCAGGGCTGAAAAGCACCTTGCATGTAACACAAGCCCTCGGCCCTGACCTTCCTGCTCACCCTGGACAGCCAAGGGCCAGCTCCTTTGTAGCCACCAGGTCCTAGTCCAGCTGCTGTAAATGCTTTATCCCCCTGCAGAACATCACCAATGAGGTCCGTCGCATTGAACCTGAGAAAATGAGGAAGATCCAGGAGTGTGAGGCCTTCATCGAGTCTGTGCCCAACACTGGCAGCGCCACCCTGGTCAAGAACAAGGTGGAGAACACCAATAAGAAGTATGACCGTGTGGTGCAGCTGCTCAGCGCTGCCCAGGAGAAGTAAGTCGTGGCTTAAATCATGGCTTGAGCCAGGGATAGCGTAGGATCCTGCAGGAAACCTCATTGCAGTCTTCAGCATCCTCATGCTGGGAAGCAGAGGGGCAGGTACTGATCTCTTCACTCTCGTGACCAGGGACAGGACCTGAGGGAATGGCTGGAGCTGTGTCAGGGCAGGGCTGGGTTGGGTATCAGGGAAAGGCTCTTCCCCCAGAGAGTGGTGGGCACTGCCCAGGCTCCCCAGGGCAGTGGGCACAGCCCCAAGGCTGCCAGAGCTCCAGGAGGGTTTGGGCAACGCTCTGAGGGACAGGGTGGGATCGTTGGGGTGTCTGTGCAGGGCCAGGAGTGGGTCCCTTCCCACTCAGGATAGTCTGTGGTTCTGTGAGACAAGTGCAGATGTGCTTAAACACCTTCCTCTTGTGTCTGTACAGAGTTGAGGTGGCCACAAACCTTGAAAGGAGCCTCCAACAAGGCCGAGACCTGCTGTCCACCTACGAGAACAAACTGGTCACAGATGACACAGTCCCAGAGGACTTGCGGGTGATGGACCGCAAGAGAGAAGAGCTGCTGGTGAGTGTTCTGCCCCACTGACACACTCCACATACAGAACCACTTCCCAAAAGCTGGGGAAATTGCCACTCAACTCACACTCTTGAATCGGTAGAAGAATGGCCTCCCCCTGGGGTGGGTGAGAGCTCACTGTGACTGCAGGGATCCCCACCTGCCTCAAATGAAACCCTTCCCATCCCCAAACCAGAGATCAAATGTCAGTTAATTCTTGTAATTTGACAAAAGGACTAATGGAGAGTAATTCCCTCTCTACTCTGCCCTCATGAGATCCCACCTGGAGATGTGTCCAGGTCTGGGGTCTCCAGCACAGGAAGGATGTGGAGCTGCTGGAGAGAGTCCAGAGGAGTCCATAAAGATGCTCTGAGGGCTGGAGCCCCTCTGCTCTGAGACAGGCTGGGGGAGCTGGGGATGTTCACCCAGAGAAGAGAATGCTCCAGGGAGACCTGAGAGCCCCTTCCAGTGCCTAAAGTGGGAATATAAAAGAGAAGGAAGAGACTTTTTATAAAGGCAGAGAGTGATAGGACAAGATGGAATGGTTTTAAACTAAAAGAGGAGAGATTTAGGTTAGATACTGGGAAGGAATCCTTCCCTGTGAGGGTGGGCAGGCCCTGGCACAGGTTGCCCAGAGAAGCTGTGGCTGCCCCATCCCTGGGAATGTCCAAGGCCACTCTGGATGGGGTTTGGAGCAACCTGAGCTAGTGGAAGGTGTCCCTGCCCATGGCAGGGGGTGGAATTAAGTGCTCTATAAGGTCCCTTCCAACTTAAAACCTTCTGTGATTCTTTGAGAAGTGAAGGATGAAATGGTCTGTGATACTGGATGCAGCCTGATATTGGCAAAGCTGTGAGAAGGGTTATCAGGAAAAACCACCAACCCAAACTGGAATTTCCTTCTGCTATAGAAAGGCCCAGAACTGGCCAGAACTTTCTCTGCTCCTTCAGCTTTTCCATCAAGTCCCCAAGTTCAGACTGGTGTGCAAAAGCTTTCACAGCTCCTGCTGGAGTTAGTGCACTGGCAGAAACTGTGTTTAAGGCACAATGAGCAACAGGTATTTTGCACATTAGTATGACTGGTCTGAAATGTCAGCAGGTAGAGAAGGGAGCAGGAGGCACCTTTTCTCCCCATCAGGTTTACATAATTCTGCTTACCATGCAAGCCTCGAACTTGCTTTTCTTCACACCTGGTAGCACTGCTGCAGCTCAGTCATTCCTCATCCCCCACAGAGGATGTTCCAGGGTATGTGGAACAGTGACAAAAGCCTGGCATTTGTGCAACCCCAGGGAATCCTTCTCTCCTGCTTGTTCCCCAGGCCATGGGCACTGAGCTCCAGTCCAAAAAGTTCCTGCTCAGTGAAGCCGAGCAGAACCTGCAGAGGACCAAGACATGCTCCAACACCCTGGCCAGCAAGTTCCAGGAGCACTGCCCCGACATCGAGCGGCAGGAGGCCGAGCTCTACAAACTCAACCAGCGCTTCAACAACCTCAGCAAGCAGATCGACCACAGGTGAGACTCCAGGAACAGCTGGAGAGCCACGATAGTCACTGTTGGAACCACACGGGATCTGGAAGAGCCACACCATCGTCCTGGGAACGAGGAGTTGCAGAAGGGCTTCCAGGGAGGTCTGAGGGGGAAGAGGGAGAGGTTGCACCCCTGCTGGGTAGATCTGGGCAAAGTTTAGCATTAAGTGCTCTTGCAACAGAGGTGGGGACTGAGCCAAGACAACAACTCTGGCTCAAATCCATGTCTTCAGGGAGCAGGGATGGTTAAGAGGTGTTTGCAGAAGACACAGGTGATGTTTTCCCCCACAGAACACAGACCCTGCAGAAAGCAAAGAGTGCCTATTCCAACTACCGCACCAACTACGACAAGGTGAACCAGTTCCTGTGCAGCATCCCCAACTATGAGCCACAGGAAACTGACAACATCCAGCAAGTGGAAACGAAGCTGAAGAACCAAGCGGTAATTCTGAGAGAACCCTGGGCCCCCCAGGGAGAGGAAAGGGAGCAATACTAAAAGAAACAGGACTTAGGTAGCTCCTGAACATAAAACAGAAAATATAAATATTTGCTTTGTTTTTATAAAGTTTTATATATTTTTATAAAGCTGTAAGGTCCCACTGTCCTCCTGTGCCTTTATACAGAGCAAGGCAGCTTGAGAAGGTTGTGATTCTCAGTGTTGTGAGTTTAATGGTAACCCTCAAAAAGGCTGAGTGATGCATTTGGGTGTTGTGTTCTCTTTGTGTGTCTCTGTGCCTGCCAGGCTCTCCTCAGTGACATTGCCAGCAAGGAACAGGAGGTGCAGAAGGTCTCTGCCACAGCCCAGCAGTACCAGCAGGCAGTGAAGGTAAGGACTGCAGTTTTGCCTCTTGCAGAAACATAGAAATAGAGTGTTTTGGCTTGGAAGGGACCTTATAGACCACCTCATTCCACTCCCTGCCATGGGCAGGGACACCTTCCACTAGACCAGGTTGCTCCAAGCCCCGTCCAACCTGGCCTTGGACACTCCCAGGGATGGGGCAGCCACAGCTTCTCTGGGCACCCTGTGCCAGGGCCTGCCCACCCTCACAGGGAAGGATTTCTTCCCAATGTCCCATCTAACCCTGCCCTTTGGCACTGGGAAGCCATTCCCCTTGTCCAAGTCCCTCTCCAGCTCTCCTGGAGCCCCTTTAGGCTCTGAAAGGGGCTCTCAGGTCTCCCCAGAGCCTTCTCTTCTCCAGAGGAACACCCCCAGCTCTCCCAGCCTGGCTCCAGAGCAGAGGGGGCTCCAGGCCTTGGAGCATCTCTGTGGCCTCCTCTGGACGTGCCCCAGCAGCTCCACATCCTTCTGATGCTGGGGCCCCAGAGCTGGAGGCAGTACCCCCACAGATGGGGTCTCACCAGAATGTAGTAGAGGGGCAGAACCAGCTCCATCCTACAAGAAGCCACCTAAATAAAGCCAGTGCCCTTCCGCATTCAACTGATGAGACACAACCTAATTGTATCTACTCCACCATTGACATTACATGGCCATTAGCCTGGCAACTGGCTTTACTACCTGTGAGAGGAGGGTTTCCACCCCAAGCCCAACACCAGGAAGGTGACTGAGAAGTCAGGACACACCTTCAGCTGGGCTGTTGCAGTGACCAAACTCAGAACCTGCTGGGAGCTCCTGCCAACAGCTCTGGGTCCGGCCAAACCTCAGCAACTCCCCAAAAAACGGGTCAAGAGAAGTTGTTAAAGCCAGGGCTTTGGAGGAGCCTGTGCATGAAGGGGACCCAGTAATCCCACACTCCTCCTGGGACTGTCTTCCCACAGGACTATGAGCTGGAAGCTGAGAAGCTGCGCTCCATCCTGGACCTGGAGAGCGGCCGGAACGGGTACACGAGCAAGAAGCCCAGGCTGCAGTCTCCAGCTGCCAAAGTGAAAGAGGAGGTAAGCAAGGGGCAGCCAAAGAGAGCAGAAGCAGATGCAGCTCCTGGGCCCTGTGGGGGTTTGCAAACACTTCAATTTACTGTTAGGGACCTTGGTCCCAGAGGGACAGCAGTGAAGGGCAGGGGGTCAGGAGAAGGGATTCTTCATCATTCTTAGGCCAGCAAATTTTGGGGCTGGTCTGGCCAGAATGAGAAATTAACACTTTTTAAAAGGAGAAGAGGGGGAGAAAAGCCAAAAACCTGGAAGTTTTTCCCCTCTCCAGACTTTCAAATAGAAATTGAGATTTCACCACCAGAGACAGAAATACTTTGAGATCAGGCCACAATCTACTTTTAAGCTACTTATTTATGCAGGATCTGTTTGCTACCTGCCTCAAACTCACCCTGCCTATAGAGGCACCCAGAAGTGTCCACTGGTTCTTCCTCAGCTGCACCTTTTTGGTTATCTTGACTGGGAGACTCACATGACCATGTGTGCATGAGAATTGCTCTTCATCCCCAAAGCCCAACACTTCATCGCTATGGAAGGTTTTCAGAGGAGCACCCAGAGTCACCTCTTTAGGGCCTGTTGTTTCCAGTCTTTTCAACCTCTTCCCAACACATTTTTGTTCCACAGGAAGCTGCTCTGGCAGCCAAATACACCGAAGTAAATGCTGTGAACAAGCAGAGGTTGCAGAACCTGGAGTTTGCTCAGAGCCTCCTGCGGCAGGTAAGGGATCCCTGGAGCCACAGGACACTGAAGGGTAACACACACACGGGCTCTGCTATCACAAGGTGAACTGGGAACCAGCCTAGCTGGTGTTTTGTCCCCTTAAATCCTTAATGGGCAGACACTTAAATCAGACAGATCACCCCTCAGTCTTCCTCAGTCCCATTTCCCACTCAGCCTAGGATGCTCCTCATCATTTTGCCACCCCATTCCAGAACTAGTATCCCTTGTGGCCAAAAGCTGTGTTCTGACAGCAGCAGACGTTGCAAAAAGCATTTTTCAGGTTGAGAACCCATGGGGAAATCTGTTTGCAAATACCCCCTGCTCAGAGTTTGCCACAGCTCAGCACCCTCCTGTTGTTTTGTCACAGGAGGCACCGATATCCTGGCCTGTATCAAAAATATTGTGGCAGGACCAGGGCAGTGCTTGTCCCTCTCTATTTGGCACTGCTGGGGCACCTCCAGTGGTGTGTCCAGCTCTGGGCTGTGCATATGGATGGGCTGGAGCAGCAGGAGGGGCTGAGGGAGCTGGGGGGGCTCAGCCTGGAGAAAAGGAGGCTCAGGGGGGACCTTCTGGCTCTGCAAGTCCCTGACAGGAGGGGGGAGCCGGGGGGGGTCGGGCTCTGCTCCCAGGGAACAGGGACAGGACAAGAAGAAACATCCTCAAGTTGTGCCAGGGGAGGTTTAGATTCGATATTGGGAACATTTCTTCACAAAAATAATGGTCAGACACTGGCACAGCTGCCCAGGGTAGTGGTGGAGTCCCCACCCCGAAGGTGTTCAAGAAATGACTGGATGAGGCACTCAGTGCTCTGGTTTATTTGACAAGGTGGAGATCAGGCACAGGTTGAACTCAATAATCTTAGAGGTCTTTTCCAACCTCAATGGTTCTCTGTATAATAAGCATCAGAAGTATGGTTCACTGGGGCTTTGTAACTGCACATTCTTTTTCCACTAACAGCAACCAGAGGTTCAGGTGGCACAAGACTTTGCCCAGACCAAAGCATCCGTGAGGCCCGTGGAGGAAGTCTGGAAGTTGAAGAAAGAGCTCGAGGATGAGACTCAGCGTCGGCAACAGCTCGAAGCAGAGATCCAAGCCATTCAGAACAACATCGTCCACCTGCAAAACCAGAAGCCCCAAGAAACTGTGGTTAAGAAAGAACTGGTGAAGAAGGTGCCTGACCCTCAGCTGGAGGAGAGCTTGCACAGGCTGCAGCAGAACCTGGCAGAGGAGCAGCGCAAGAACCAGGTGCTCCAGGATGAGCTGGAGGCTCTTAAAATCCGGCTGCGTGTTCTGGAGCACGAGAAGAGGGAAGGAGGGCAGGAGTACATAGTGAAAGAGGTGCTGAGGATTGAACAAGATAAGGCCCAAGCTGATGAAATCCTGAAGCTCAAAGAGGAATTGGAAGAGCTCAGGAGGCAGGAAGGGACCAGGGAGAATGAAGTCATCCTCTTGCGCCAGCAGATTGCTGTGCTGTCCAGCGAGAAGAACAAAGAGCAGGAGAAGGTAACGGAGAAGGAGGTGCTGAAGCTGCAGAACGACCCCCAGCTGGAGATGGAATTCCGGATGTTGCAAGAAAACAAGCAGAGGGAGAGCGCCCTGCGGCAGAAGCACGAGGAAGAGCTCAGCTTCCTCCAGGACAAGCTCAAACGTCTTGAGAAGGAACGGGCCATCGCCGAGGGCAAAATCACTGTCAAGGAGGTGCTGAAGGTGGAGAAAGACTTGGTCATCGAGAGGGAGGTGAACGAGCTCCGGCGCCAGTACGAAGATGAGAAGTCCAAGGGTCGTTCCAACGAGCGGGAAAAGGCTGAGCTGCTCAGGAAGATCCAGCTGCTGGAGGAAGAGAACTCCAAGGTGGTTGTTCAGGAGAAAGTGCGTGAGATTGTGCGTCCAGATCCCAAGGCTGAAAATGAAGTTGCCAACCTTCGCTTGGAGCTGGTGGAGCAGGAGAGGAGATACCGCGGGGGTGATGAACAGCTGAAGAGCTGCCAGAGTGAGCTGGCTGCTCTGAAGAACAGAGGGCCGCTGGTAGAAATCAAAGAAGTCATTAAGGAGGTCATTAAGTATAAGAACGATCCAGAAACTGAAAAGGAGCTACAACGACTCCGTGAGGAAATCATAGAAAGGACTGGAGCTATCGAAAGAGCTGACCTGGAGATCTACCAGCTGAAACAAGAGATACAAACTTTGAAAGATACCAAACCTCAAGTGCATATGAAGGAAGTTGTTCAAGAAATTCTGCAGTTTCGGGAAGACCCCAAGACTAGAGAGGAGGTAGAGTCACTGAGAGTGCAGCTGGCAGATGAACAGATGAAACACATTGACCTGGAGAGGGAGCGGCTTCTCCAAGAAGAAAAGGTGAGACAGAAGGAGGAAGAACTTTCCCAGGTGAAGGAGAAAGTGGTCCAGCAGGAAGTAGTGAAGTATGAGCAGGATCCTGCCTTGAAAGCTGAAGTCAACTCCTTCTCCCAGAGCATCGAGAGCGAGCTGAAGCAGATCGACGGGCTGCGCGAGGAGCTGCGCAGGCTGCAGAGGAGACGCTCCGAGCTGGAGCGGCAGCTCGAGGAGCTGGAGAAGGAGAGACAGGCCCGCAGGGAGGCCGAGCTGGAGGTGCAGAGGCTGAGGATTCGCTTGAACGAGCTGGAAGAACAGGAGAGAGAGACAACAGAACGAGTGACTGTGAAACAGAAAGTGATCCTTCAGCAAGATCCCCAGCAGGAGAAGGAGCACTCCCTCCTCAAGCTGGAGTTGGAAGAAGAGAAGCACCGGAGACAAGTCTTGCAAACTGAACTAGAAGCCCTGCGCAAGAAGCTCCTTTCTTTGGAGAAGATGGAGGTGAAAGAGAAAGTGGTCTTTTCAGAGAGTGTCCAAGTGGACAAAGGAGACACGGAGTATGAGATTCAAAAGCTGAAGAACAATCTGGAGGAAGAAAGCAGGCGCAAGAGGGAGCTGGATGCAGATATCAACCGCCTGGAAACCAGGCTGTCCGAGGTGGAATTCAACAACTCCAAGTCATCAAAGGAACTAGACTTGTTAAGGGAGGAAAACCACAAACTACACCTCGAGAAACAGAACCTGCTCATGGAAACAAGGAGACTGCAGTCAGAGATTGAACTCACAGCAACAGAAGCTCAGGATTTAAGAAACATGACCCACGTAGACAGTGGAATAAACCTGGACTCCAGGTTCCAAGTTTTGGAAAGAGAGTTAGAGGATCTGAAGCAGTTGTCCAGAGAAAAAGATGCAGAGATTGAGCAACTCCAGAATCGCCTGAAGACAGTGGCTATTAAGAGGGAGCAAAGAGAGAACCACCTGAGGCGCTCCATCGTGGTCATCGATCCTGACACGGGGAAAGAGATGTCTCCAGAGGAAGCTCATGTGTTTGGCCTCATCGAATGGAGCCTGTTTGTCAAACTGAAGAGTCAGGAATGTGACTGGGAGGAGATCTCAATAAAGGGCCCCAACGGGGAGTCATCCGTGATCCTCGACAGGAAGTCTGGTAGGGAGTTCTCGATTGAGGATGCCCTGAAGAGTGGGAGGCTCACCATGGCCCAGTACGACAGTTACCTCAACAAGGAGATGTCCATCCAGGAGCTGGCAGTCCTGGTGTCCGGAAGTAACTACACAGCCCTCCCTCCACTTTAGAAACTTCCCTTAAGAGCAGCAAGTCAGAGCTGCAGCACTCGTTAGACAACCAGATCACTGCAAATCCTCACCCTCCTTTGCCTTTTCCAAAATGCTTCCAAAATGCCTCTGCCTCAGCCATGCTGCGAAGCCACACTGCTTGCTGTCAGACACTGCAGAAAAGCACCACCAGTAGTGGAAAACACGTCTGTCAGGACTACAGCAAAACCTTCTCCCCCTCCTCATCCCTGCCTAACAGAAAACAAGACACAAAGCCTTAGGACAGTGAAGTGCCTTAAGTTCAGAACCTGCAGATTCCTCAACTTAGAGTCACGTAGTCGCGCCCGAAGCTGCGTCTGGCTGTCAGGAGAGACTGAAGGTCCAGGTGACTCCGAGGTGGTCAGCAGGAGCTGGTTAGGTCAGCTGCATGTTGATAAGCCAGACAGTTCCACCGTGGACAACTGATCAATGATGGGCTCGTCCTCTGAGAAAACCAGCTCTGTAACAACCAAGGTGTGCTGCACATCTCAGTCCAGAACCACCACGTGAACATCCACCACCACCGTTCGTCCACCTTCGTGCCTGTGCTGCTGGGGAAGAGTGAAGATGTGCTTTGATGGCTCCAGCCATCGATCCAGGAGGAGCATTCACGTGCCAGAGGTCAAGGAAAGGATGAGAAGAGATGGCTGAATGAGCCAACACAAGGAGCAGTGCTCAGCATGCAACAGAACCCACCACAGAGTGCCTTCCACACACAGCTCGCTTACTTGTGGGTACAAGCTGTTGGTGCTGGTGTTTTCCTGGATGGAGTTACATGCAGCTACGTTTCATTTACTTGTGTAAGGGAATGGGAAATAGAGGGGAATTCTATTTATAGTACAAAATAAAAATGCAGTGGTTCCAATCAGAGGGTGGTTGGTCTTCATTAATTCTGGCAGCCTCTTGATCTCTGGCTTTACAAGAAGTTGCCATTTGAGAGTCAGAATTAAAACATTAAGATTATTCATTTTACTTGTTGACTCTTTTCCAAGGGGGAAATTGCTGGAGCAGCATTAGAGCTGGGACTAATTAGCAGCATTAGATGGGAGTGAAATGCACTAACGAATGGGACTGCAGCTGCAGGAAAACACCGTGATGGGATCAGGGCCTTCCACATCTAGAGCCCACTCACCTCCTGTTTCCCAAATTTCAGCTAACACCCAAACCCCAGTAAACTCTGATGTCAGTGTAAGCATTGACTCCTGGCTTTGGGAATTAACACCATGATTCTACCTTTGTGAATGAAAGGATCAGGCAGGATCACACCCCATTGCTGCAGGGCCTGACCTCCACATGTCCTTTCCAGCAGACATCCACTTCAGGCACCAACAGCAGTGCATGGAATGAGATGCATCCCTACCCCCACAAAGCTACAACAGAGCTGCAACTCACTCACCATGCAGGACACTTTAGTTCAAACAGTCAATAATTCATTACTCACTCAACAAAGAAAGAATGATCCAAGCTGCAACACAAACTCTTGAAATCAAAGTCAGGAAACTACAGGTAAAGAGATGGGGGAAAAAGCATTTTGGAAAGTTTGAAACGATTTATTCAGTTGTTCTGTACAAGATTAACAGTTTTCATACCACCCCCACCATCTTCAGCAAGACAGTCCCAACACACACCAAAAAAATAGAGTAGTAAACCACAGCTCTTACAGCCAGAAGGAACTGCCAGTGCCAGTAAGTGCCACAGGAGCCTCCCCTCCCCATCCCGTCACGGAAGCGCCGCAAGGCCTCGCCAAGGCAGAGGGGCCGGCCTGGCTCCCCATCAGCTGCCAGGGCTCAGCCTGGTCCTGCCTTGCTGCAACTCTGCTGCACACCATTCACTCACTCATTAGAGGACATAAAGAAAAAATATCCCACAGAATTCCCACCAAATAAACATTTCCCTGAGGCAAGAGGCTTCGCTAAATTCCTAGAAGGAGGGCATTCTGCTCCGGCCACGCACACGGGGCACCCCAGCAGGAGCATTCAAGTGAAAGCAAAGAGAGGGAGGAGAACCAGTACCTCGAGTCACTCGCTGAGAGCCCAAGTCCTGCTGTGTCCCAGTGCTCTTTCAGCTCCCTGGGCAAGCTGAAGGTGCAAAGTACCTCTCAGGATTGGGCCTTCGATGGGAACCACACGACATCCACTGCTCAGAGTCCACCAGTAACTGCTGGGTTTGAACAACACAAGTTCTGTCTTTGGCTCTGTTGCTACAACCTAGGTATTTGTGTAAACAGATTGGAAATCTGAGCTGCAGTGATTTTTTCAATACAATTCATTGATCTTGGGAAATTCTGTATCAGCTCAAACTGAAAACAGTCTGTCTTGGATCTTAATAAAACCAGGGAAAACTAAAGTAGAGATTTGCTGGTATACTCCGTGTCAGCATCCCTCCTCAAAGCTCAGGGAGGAAGCTGCAAGCTTTTGCTTGAAGTACCAGTGAACTCTACATGGACCAACACTACCACTGCACAATTCCAACATGGCTGTGGGGGCCTGAGAGAAGGCAGAGCAGGGGAGAGCAGGAAATCAAACCTCAGGAAGCTCATGTGGAACCACAACCTGCACGGCCTGAAAGGGGGGATCAGGGGGAGTATTTAGGTCTAAAAGTTAAAAATTTAACAAGAAAAGACACCCCCCAATTGTAGCTGGTCCCTGTTCCTGCAGCTGTGCCAGGCACACGATCCTAGTGCAGAAATCATCCAGGAGAGCAATATTTTCCTCTGGAATTCCTTTGATTAGCAGTGACCTTGGTTCATCTCCATGATTCCCTCTGCCCTCCAAAGAGATCCCAACTCATGACCCTAGGAAAGAATGGCTTTAGGGGAGGGCCTGGAACCCGCCTGCACATACTGGGATGAGAACTGGTGCTCTTGCTGGATTTGGGACTGTGCTCAGTCACCAGGACACCACTGAAGTCCAGACAGTGCAGCTTTTTTTTTTTTTTGATGTGCAACCATAAAAAGCTCTATTAAATAAACCAGAATACATTTTAAATACAGAATGGTTAAAAAAGGGTTGAGGAGCACACAAAATAGGGCTGAAATGTGTGTCACTTAGTCCATTCTTGCTCCACCATAAAAGGCACTGGAATTATGTCTTCCGATCCATGTGAAATGCCGAATAGTGTCCCATCCAATCCAATGCACAATGGTAATGAGGATAAAACTGAGCAGGAAAAAAGCATCCCTTCAGAGGGAAAAAAATACAAAAACTCAAAAGAAGTAGAATTCTCAAAGTCCATGATGGCATCTAAAGATGTCTCTCTAAAGTCTTTCTTCTCCTCCAGAGGGGAACATCAGGTGGTTCCTTGAATTCACCACCCAGGAAAACGTTAAATCCTCCGATTAACTGTAGCACAGTTTTATAGTACAATTGGAAAGTTCCTCAAATGTCTTCAGGAAAGCACTGGCAGTGCTAGAATTACCCAAGTAAATCCAAAGCAGAAGAAAGAAGCACCTTTCATACCCTCCCTGGGGAGACCAAGGAGGTAACTGGACTTGGAGGTACTTGGCAGCTGCAGACACAGGTGGGTGGGAATCCAGGGCCGAGCACCCAAGTGTCCTGTGAGCTCCAGCTCCTGCCAGTGCCAGGGAATGCATGAAGGGCAGCAGCAATAAAACAGTGCTACAAAATGCTTCTCTCACCAGGGCTTGGCTCGAGGTGGGCCCTCATGTGGGGCTCAGCTCTGAAAGCCCGTGAGCAGATGCACCAGTGAGCTCCTCGTCTCAGTTCAGTCTCTCCAGTTTTGTAAGGAAAAAAAAATACAAGACTGAAAAAAAAGAAATCAAAAAACACAGCTGGTATCCAAAGTCCATGACCTGTTCTTCCTGGTTTTATCCTATGGATGCTCTCGCTCCCCTCCTTACAGGTGTCACAACTTGCGCTGCTGTGCATTGGACCCTTTGCTGTGAAGCTGAGAAGCATCTGAAAGAAAGTAAAGCCAAGTGGGAAGAGGGTTCAGCATCACCCCGATGGAGCTGGGACAGTCAGGCCTCTCTGGAAAGAGAGGTGCCCTGCCAGCACCAAGGAATTGGGGACAGATGTGCTTGGAGACATCTCCTGACTGAGAGCAGCCCACACTCCAAGTAAGGGACATGGGGAGCTCTGGGGGTCTCCTGTGGCCTCCAGCACCTTGGCCCAGATTTGATTGTTGGTGGGCTCATTAGCCTATGCCCTTCTCTAAAGCCCCCAGGGCACATCTCCCCACCTAGGAAACCAGAAATACATGGTAGGGCTGCCTTGCACCTAAAGGTGGTTGGAAATAACCTGTTAGTGCCTCTTTGCTTTTGGAATCACAAAACCCCAGAATCACCCAGGTTGGAAAAGACTTCCAAGACCATCAAGTCCAACCTGTGCCCGATCCCCACCTTGTCACCCATCCTAGGGCACTGAGTGCCACATCCAGCTGTTCCCTGGACACCTCCAGTGGTGGGGACTCCACCACCTGCCTGGGCAGCCCCTTCCAATGCCTGACCACCCTTTGCATGAAGAAATTCCTCCTCATGTCCAACCTGAACCTCCCCTGGCACAGCTTGAGGCCACATCCTCTTGTCTTGTTACCTGGGAGAAGAGGCTGATTCACACCTTGCTACACCCTCCTTTCAGGTAGGGCTTTAGGTTCTTTATTAATGACTTTTTAGTTATTTAATTAGGTACTTTTTTAATGAAGGCTTTAGGTGCCCACTGATAGCAACAGGAACCACAGGAATGTAACCACTGATGGAACAGAAGGGAGCAGGTGTGGAGGGAATAGAGAAAATACACTGACGGGAGAAAAAGGAAGGAAGTTTAGGAAGCAGCAATTTTTCAGGAGCAATTAAAAGTACCATCAGCCCACAAGGAATGAATGGGAGTACTGAGATGTGCAGGAAAGCAGCAGAGGTGTCAAGCAGCACAGCAACAGCTCCTTGTCCAGGACAAGGACAGCCCATTCCATGCAAGAGCTCAGCCCAGCACGGCCCGTTCCTGCAGTGAGAGGCAGAACCAGCACCAGCACAGAGGCACCTCCACCAGCAACAGCAGCACTGACAGCACAAGCAAGCCTGGGATGCTCCTTGCCCAGAGGCCTTTGGATGAACACTGGTACAAAAGCACTTCCAGTAAGATATTAGCATTTGCAGCAAACTCCCCCACATGAAACTCCCCTCAGATTTCACACACAGCAATGCAGCTGTGGCCAGATGTTTGTACAGCCAAACCTAGCTTGTACCACAAAACACAATTATTCATTTTAAGGTTATGGGGGTCATTTAAATATCTTCTGTGTCCTACAGAACATCGAGACTGGGAATATTCCCAGAGATGGCAGAACTGGGCTCAGTCTCCAATCTTTATGTGAAAACACCAACTGAGAAAGCAGGTCCTTGCTGAAGTTGTATCAATGGTCTGTTTTCCTTCACTTATTCCCAGTGACCTTTTGTCTGCTCACAGCTCCTGGCACTACATCCTGCTGAAGAGTCCATCAAAATTCTTCTGTTACAAGCCCTGTAAGCAACAGTAAAGGAACCACTCTAAATTCCATCTAAATTCCCCTCAACTAATGGGACACACAACTCCTCCTCAGTGACATGGACCATATTCCACAACCTCTGTTCAAACCACAATCACTCACCTCACTCTCCAGTAATGTGAATTTACAAACATGAGGCAAGGGTCTATCACACCAGTGATCACCACTAGAACTTTCTTCAGCTCTAGCACATTGAAGTGGCACAACAACCCACCTCAAACTTTAGGAAAAGAAGCAAAGACAAAAACTTCTTCACATTTTCAGTGCACAACACACTCTTCTTTCATCAGCAAACAAACACTGCTCAGCAGTCCAAGAGCATTTTATTCCATGACTGCTCCGAGAGGTCACACAGTTATCCAGCTAATGGCCTCTGCCATAGGATCGGGATAGCACACCCACTCCTAAATCAGGCTCAGTTGCCCAGGAAGACAATCCCAGCAGGAGCAGGTACTGAGACACTGAACTGCACTGAAGTGCTAAAGAACACGACTGGGAAAGTAGAAATAGCAATTACAAGTGGGATAAGCAACTCCCTGAAGCAGATAATCCCAACCTGCTGGCCCTGACTTTCAATTTTCCTTACTTCTCTCCCTCTTTGGAAAACTTTTGTTTTATGCATCACTTCTGCAGGCATCAAGCTGGGGCAGGGACAGGCTTAACTGCCAAATCATCATGTTGTCACCAGCAAGTCTCTACATTTACACTACAAACTTGTCGTGAAGGAGATGCCAATTAGCTCAGAGCACAGACACAAGACATTCTGGTCTGACACATTTTATGTAGGTCACAGGAACAAAACTCCACAGAGCCAGAATATTCATTCCAGGGCACTCCTGGCAGGCTGTGCACAAACAGGCACAGATTTTATCCTGGCAGGATAATTCCGAGTATCTCCAGGAACCAATACTTGCTATAAACACTGAGGGCTCATCATTCCAGAGATAACAGAATCCCAGAATGGTTTGGTTAGAGAGGACCCCAAAGCCTATCCAGTCCCACAACCTGCCATGGGCAGGGACACCTTCCACTGTCCCAGGTTGCTCCAAGCCCAGTCCAACCTGGCCTTGGACACTCCCAGGGATGGGGCAGCCACAGCTTCTCTGCCCAACCTGTGCCAGGGCCTGCCCACCCTCACAGGGAAGGATTCCTTCCCAGTGTCCCATCTAACCCTGCCCTCTGGCAGTGGGAAGCCATTCACCCTTATCCTGTCCCTCCATCCCTTGTCCCAAGTCCCTCTCCAGCTCTCCTGTAGGCACTGGAAGGGGCTCTCAGGTCTCCCTGGAGCCTTCCCTTCTCCAGGTGAACACCCCCAGCCCTCCCAGCCTGTCTCAGAGCAGGGGGGCTCCAGCCCTGGGAGCATCTCCGTGGCCTGCTCTGGACTCGCTCCAGCAGCTCCACATCCTTCTGATGTTGGGGCCCCAGAGCTGGAGGCAGTACCCCAGCTGGGGCAGTAAAATGTAGTAGAGGGCCAGAATCACCTCCATCCTACCAAGACTGTAGATACAGGTCTGCTTGTGGGAGAACACAGAAACAGAGTAGTTTAGGTTGGAAGGGACCTTAAAGCTCATCTTGTTCCAGCCCCTGCCATGGGCAGGGACACCTCCCAGTATCCCAGGTTGCTCCAAGTCCCTCTGTACCTCAGGGAGGCCGAGGGCTTGAGCAACAACCCCACCAGCTGGAAAACATGGACAAGTTTGGTTTGAGCCCTAAAGAAAGGACCTGCTGAGATAGAGGATAACTCAGGAGGCAGGAGACAAACACGAGCATCTGACAAGTTACCTGGCAAACTCTGTGGTAAATGAGTGGGCAGGGCAGAGTGTGGGAGTGGCGCTGCATGGTGGGGGCTGGAGTGCAAACCAGCCAGAAGACCTGGAGAGAAAAACAAAGAAAGGAGAGGGAGAAAAGGAACAAATACACATCGAGGACAGAAACGAGCAGAGGAGCTGCAGCAATTAGCTTAGAGCTCAGTTTCCAGCTATTGGGACTTCTGGACTAGCTCTGGGGATGTGCCCACGGTTCTCCAAATGCAACTGCTGGAGATGTTAAAGCATGGACTACAGCAGGAAGCAGCAGCCAGGGAGATGGGTTGGTCTGCAATGGGTTGGCACAGCAGAACACTGCAGCTCTAATCCACCAGCACAGGCACAAGGAACACGTGGGATACTCACTGTGCCCGAGGCCATGGTGGAACGTCCCCGGAGCAGGTCCCGTAACGATTGCATCCTTTGACACTCCTGCTTTTGGGGAGGAGTCGGAGCTGAAGGAGATGACATGGAGAGGGAAGGAATGAATAGGAGAGATAATACCTAATGGGGTGGAGCTCAGGGCAGCTGGCAGCTTTGGGTTGCTGGACTTGTAGGATGGAGCCAGTACACTTAAGGAGGAAGAACTCGTTAGCAGCACAGCTCCACTAGTTCCTTTCTGAAAAGCAATGGAAAGGGTCAGTCAGGAGTGGGAAAACCCAGGCAGAGCATCATTCATACCTATAAATCTAAAACATTGAGTGCTTGAGAATTCCTCTCTGCAGGAAGTGCCCTCCCAGCCGGGGCCCAAGAGCTGCCAACATTTGAGGCCATCAGGAGGTGCCCAAGACATTGGCAATCCAGCTCTTGTAGAGTTGGTCGCTCTGGATTTGCCTCCATTACTCCCTTGCTCTGGAACTGTGCCTCAGTTAGGCAGAGCAAAAGCTTCCACACTGTCTGTGAGTTCCAGGGTGGATGCTTCCTACTCAGTTTTGGCAGCATATCACTGCTGACAACTCAAAGCACCAAGGTTTGGCACTCAAGGCACCCAGGAATGTTATTTGGGATCCCTCCCATGGAGACAGGCACCACTGGGAATGCCTCCCAGTAACAGACCAGGTACATGGGCTGAGCAGGACATGGTTGCCAGGCCCATTTAAATATACTCATGGAATTGCCTAGCTCTTCCTACATGCCCCAAAAGAAGGCAGGGATTAGCAGCCAACTCCAAACAAATACAACAGCATTAGGAACAATCTGGTTTTTTGCTACAGATAAAAATTAAGGCCCTTGTAGCAGTAAATAATTCAATATTATAATAACACAAGTCGGCACAGGTAACCTGGGAGTCCTTTATGAGATATTCTATCCCAGCAAACTCAGACCCTGAATTCCACAGTGTGCTGGAGCTCCATTCCCAAAGCATCACTTCAGCAGTTTATGGGAATTACTGGGAAGCAACAAATAAGCACCAGAGTGGGTGGGGAGGTACTTGGAGCTTATTGCTCAGAATCAGAGCCCACTGCAAGACAGATGCTGAGGGGCTGGAGCATGTCCAGGGAAGGGAACAGAGCTGGGGAAGGGGCTGGAGCAGCAGGAGGGGCTGAGGGAGCTGGGGGGGCTCAGTCTGGAGAAAAGGAGGCTCAGGGGGGACCTTCTGGCTCTGCAACTCCCTGACAGGAGGGGGAGCCGGGGGGGGTCGGGCTCTGCTCCCAGGGAACAGGGACAGGAGGGGAGGGAACGGCCTCAAGTTGTGTCAGGAGAGGTTTGTATTGGATATTGGGAAAATTCCTTCATGGGAAGGGTGGTCAGGCTCTGGCAGAGCTGCCCAGGGCAGAGGGGGAGTCCCCATCCCTGAAGGGATTTAAAAGCCATGTGGATGTGGCACTTGGGGACAGGGGTTAGTGGTGGCCTTGGCAGTGCTGTGGAAGGGGTTGGACTTGATGATCTTGGAGGGCTTTTCCACTTTCAATGATTCCATGATGCTCTGACCAAAGGTTATTTATTCTATGGGCCAGATGCTAAAAAAGTGGTGATAACACTAAAATGACCTGCAGTAATTTAAGGGAGACCAAGTTTGCAGATCTAATTAATAACAAGTTGATAGCCACACTTTTAGTTCATGCAATGATTTTTAGCTCTTGTGATAATCACTTTACTGCACGTTCTCTTAACCCAAATGGAGCCCCACTGTCCCCATTACTCCCAAATCCAGGGCAGGAACATGACACAGCCTGTGCAAAAACTGCAGTTTGGAAGGTACCAGACTATTTTGTTTAGCTGATAATTCAAGCTGAAAATGAAAGCTTGAACTGTGGAGTGCAAGGCCATGGCAAAGCCCACGACTTCCAAGCTAAGAAACCAAAATCCAGACAATCCTTCAAGAATTTCAGGAAATGCTTTAGAAGTCACTCCATTATGGCAGGTCTGAATACACCAGGAGCTGGCCTGGCCCAGGCCACACGTTCTCCTGGCCCGGCCTGGCCCCCTTACCGGCACAGAGGTAGAGGCTGCGGTGCTGCTGACCACAGCTGGCTTTAGGGATGAGGTCAGCAGCTTGGCCACCCCCTGAGTGCCCCCGCTGGAATCTCCGTTGGAGCCCCCGGGAGGTGCCACCAGGGTCAGCTTCTGAGGGACAGGAGGTTTCTTGAGTGCGGAGCCGGAGGCTGGGCGGGCGGGCGCGGCCGCGGCAGGGGCCGGCACGCCGGGCACACACGCCCCAGAGGAGCTGCCCTGGTTTGCAGCAGCTCCAGAGGAGGAGCTGCTGGAAGTAGTCCCGTGCTTGGAGAGGGACCCAGCAACGAAAGGCGATTTGTAGGATTGTCCTGAAGAGCTGGAGCCACTCGGATGCTTCCCGGTGTAGCTGAGAGACGCTGAGGAGGAGCCTTGGCTCTTGTGGGAGCTGCTGGAGTTTTGGGCGCTGCTCGGTGACGCAGAGGAATGGAAGCTCTGAGCTTTGGTTGATGACTTGACCTGCTGGAGGAGGGAGCGTTGGGGCAGGGAGGAGGAGGACTTGGGGTTCTGCAGTTTGACAAAGGGAGCTGGGGAGGTGAAGGTTTTCTGGAGCTGAGTGCCGGGGTGGAACACCTTCACCTGAGAGCCCGGCACCGGCGCGGGGGCCGGGGCGCCGTGGCTGGGCCGCACCAGGCTGTGGTGCTTCTGTTTAGCCTGGTGGGCATCAGCAAGGATTTTGCTGGGGGAGGCTTGGCAGGAATGCTCTTTGTAATTAGAGTTCTCTGGCTTCTTGTCTTGAGAAGACTGGCCCAGCGCCAGGGCCTGCTCAGCCAGGAAATTTAGAGGAGACTGGAGAGAACCAGAGGAGGATGTAGGGGAGGGGTTGGACTTTGGAAATGTCCTCTTCTCCTCTGAGGATGCAAGAGTTGAGATCTTCTCTGGTGGAGCTTTTGGAGGTGCAGGAAGAGTAAAATCAGGGCTCCCTCCCGCTCTGCTGTTCAGCACAGCCAGTTCTTTAGAGACTGCTTCCAGGGAGGAGGTGGGATTGTGAATTAGGTCCTCATCCAAGGAGTCATCCTTGAAGGTGGCAGGAGTGCCAGTGCTGGCTGCCTGAGCTGCCCCAAGGGACAAGAGTTCTCTGGTTTGGGCACTGATGCCCAGAGCTCCTCCCTGAGGCTCTGAAGACATGGCCAAGGTGCTGCTCGAGTGCACTGAGGGGACAGACACCAACAGCTTCTTGTCTGCCTTGCAGGAAGATTCCTGGAACAAAATCACAAGAGAAGGCACAGTCAGAACAGAGACAGGGTTTGCTGCTGAAAAGGGAAGGCAAGGTTCCCAGTTTGGGGATAAAAGGCAGAATACACATGTTCTGTGCCTGTCAGCCCCCCAGATCCCTCCCAACTGCCACTGCCATCAATTTTAGCTGCTGTTCTAGTTGCTTTTTCAACCCCAATACTGAGTAAGGCCATTTCACAGTACCTAATGTACAGAAACAAGGCTCAAACACAGGATTTAGGACAGCAGTCACTTAACTCTTGGCATATGCCAACCATGAGAACCAGAAAACACAGAACTCACCTTCACTTTCACCTTAGTAGGAGCCATAACTTTCTTCTTCATCCTGTTTTGAGGGAGACAAAAGAAACACAGCTCACTGAATGTCCACAGGGAAGGATCCAAGAAGGGAGAACACCCAGGCCCTGGTAGTGATGATCCACTGAGCCTTTTGCCAAGAGCCAAGGGAACAGAGGCAGCATCTCACGTTGCTAGGATTCAAAACCACATGACATCTGGTTGCTGCTCTAGGAAGCCCCAACTCCCACACAGGGGATGACTTAGGGAGTAGAGCAGAGTCCTGGAGTGACAGCAGAGCAGTGAAATACCCACAGACAAACCCTGCACGGGCTGCAGGGCAACAGGACCCCACTGCTGCTGAACTGCAGCAACACCTCGAGAGAACCAGGCACGGATGCTGCTGTGGAGAAGGTGCACAGTTCTTTTAGGTTCCCAGAAGAAGTCAAGGATGCAAAAGCATCTGGCAAATCCACAGAGAACAGACCATTCGGTCTGGTCAGATGCAATCTCTGGTTCAAGATGTTCCTGAGCTGCTGGAATGGTTGGCTGAGGGAAGGATGTCTCTATACTCCATTTCATACTTTTCCTCACACTTCCCCTCACTCATCCAATGCCAAGAACAGGATTGTCTGTCAGACATCAGACTAAATCTGTGGCATCAACTATTATCAACTGCCAGCAAGATCTACAAGACCCTTTGGCATTAAAGCCCCTGCTCAACTGGATATTTGGGTTTTGCCACCCACCTTCACTAGTTTGAGCTCATTGTGTCCCTCCTTTAACCAGGCAACAAGAAAGAGGGAATCCGGACTCCAGGAAGGACTGAACAGGCAGCAATAATCCCAGTGCTGGCATCACAAACCATTTCACTCTGCCTCCCAGGGCCTGGCACAGAGGCTCTGGAACAAGGCCAGGAGGCAACCTGGATTCAAAGGTCTTCCTTCTGAGTTTACTGAAGGCCAAAGTGCCTCAGGAAGGTGGAGCTGGGAGATGTCACACACAAACTACTGTCCCTAGAGCTCCCCAGAGGAAGCAGCGCCAAACTCTCTGTGGGGAGCCAAGCTCAGGTGCTCCTCCATGATCCACCCAGGCCCCAGGGAACGGAGTCCACCAGTTCTCACTCCAAAGGAATGCTGGGATACTCACAGGACTGATGTGAGGTGTCCGTGTACACGCCTGCTCTCCTTAAACAGTGTCCTAAGAAGGGAAGAGAGCAATGAGAAGTGATATCCAGCAAGACCCAGTAGAGCAGCTGGGATCACTGGAGACAGAGCTGCTCAGTACAGCAGGGGACTGTGCGAAATTAAAACCACAGAGAGCAAACATATTCAGCCTTTTTTCAGGCAAATCCTCCTGAATTCCC
Organism: Scytalopus superciliaris; assembly: GCA_013400415.1. Lineage (NCBI taxonomy): Eukaryota > Metazoa > Chordata > Aves > Passeriformes > Rhinocryptidae > Scytalopus > Scytalopus superciliaris. The sequence goes on from VXBX01004094.1 coordinate 133,327, forward strand.
ATGCACAATTCCCTCTCTGGGGAGCTATGCTTGTAGGCGCTGGAAAAGCCATTAAGGCAGTTGTTGGACAATAACTAAGAAGAAGGCTCTGCCAGCTTAAAAATCCAACTGGAGAGGCAGAGCCATCACTCAAGTGGGCCATTACTGTTGCCACAGATCAGCCAAGAGCTCTACACCAACTTCCAGGGAGAAAGGTTCCCTTCCCCTGCCTCACACAGCAATAGGGGTGAGAAGCCTCCACTGTGGGGGTCTGTGTTACCTTTGTGTCCTCAGCGAAGAGCTGAGGTGAGTTCTTACACCAGCACTAACCTTTCTGAACAACTGACTGAGCACAGCTGAGATGGAGCTTCATCCAAACCCTGCACTACTGAGGCTCAGGAAACCAGAATCTCACACAAGCACTATTTGACCAAAACCTTTTAAAAACCAACTTTATTTTAACCTCATATTCTGTTAATCCTCTCTGAGTGTTAACAGAGGAAACAAACTCATGGCAGGGCCTCTGAGCTCATACACAAAATTGCTACTCTGTCCACCTTCAAGTTCCTCTTACAGATGAACTTCTGTGATCATGAGGACAGTGAATCAAGCTGACCTATCCATAAAACTGTTACAGTTCTCCTCAAGTCACCAATCCCTCCCCTCCCCTTCTGTGTGGCTGTCACTCCACCCTGTCTTTAAACCACAAAGTCATAAAATATCTCAAGTGGAAAGGGATCCAGAAAGATCATCAAGTCCAACTCCAAGTCCCAGCAGGAGAAACCAGAGTCCTTGAGCCACTGGAAAGCAACCAGGGAACTCTTACTGAGTCATTCTGCAGGTAACTCCACTGGAAGAGCCTCCTACACTGAGTCTTAGGTGAACACCTGAATGCCTAACAACAGTTTCACTGACAAAAGAGGGGTAAAAGATTTTGTTTTCCTTTTCTTCAGTGAAAAGAGATTTTAAAACTTGGCAAACTAAGACCTTCAAGCTAGTAATATCTTCATTAACTAAGAAGTAATCTGCACTCACCTCCTAATGCCATCTTTCAGCTCCTGTACCACCACCACACTATATCCATGCAAAGCCCTGTGCTTCATGTGCACATCCAACTGCAATAAACAGCCGTGGATTTGTCCAGGTGGATCTGTGATGTGTTACTCATAGCTCCTAGGAACTGGTACCTACTTCCTTTATCCCCCAGGAAACCCAAAAAGCAAATGCAGCAGAGAGAAGACAGCACTGCCCAGCTCGTTAAATGCAAAGACACAGAGATCATAGAATGGCTTGGGAGGAACCTTAAAGATTCCAGCAGTAAGACTGTACAGCTGTCCTTTCTTTAAAAGTATTGAGCAAATTAAAGCAGGCCAGAAGGTGATGACAGTCCCAGAGAATGACTCTCTGCCATTTGTGTGGCTCTCTGCCACTGCCAGCTCAATGGCAGGGATGGTGGAGGCTGGGAAAGAGCAGGAAACAGCAGTGAGGACAACAGAGAGGGTAAAGAAATCATACCAAATTTCTATTTACACTGCTGACTCTTTGATAAGGCCCTAAAACTTCCTGCTTTGCCTTCTTCTGGGAGTACTCTGGGGAAGACATCCCAAAGTGTCTGAAAAATGTATCCTTTGTGATTACTAAGTGATCCTTTGTAATACAGAGTCAAGGAACCACAGCCAGGCCAGATGGCCTCACCTCAGTGCCAGCACTACCTGCCAGTGACATCCATCAGAGGTCAAAATGGGGCCAAGACTACTCAGTGTTGTAACTTACAACCTGGACTGCACTCTCAGTCAGTTTGGGGGTGATGTGAAAAGGGAGAGAGGGGAGGGGAATTTGCTGGAAGGCAGGGCTGCTGTTCACAGGGCCTCTCCCAGGCTGGACAAAGGGGCCAACACAAACCTTGTGAAGTTCAACAAGACCAGCACAAAGTCCTGCAGCTGGGATGGAACAAGCCCAGGCAGCGCCACGGGGTACCCAGAAAAGGATCTGAGGGTCCTGGGGGGCACTGCTTGTAAAGGGTACTCTGGGAGGGGTGAGCACTGCCCTGGTTTAGCACCTGCGAGGGCACACCTGGACACAACATCCACTTCAGGGGTTCCCAGAGCACAAGAGAGATGCTGACAAACTGGAGCCATCCCAAGGAACAGGGGCATGTGACAGCCAAGGAGAGGTGGAGGGAATCAGGTTTGCTTAGCCTGGAAAAGGAGGAGCCCAAGGAGGAGCCCAATATCAGTTTTCCACTACCTAAAAAGTGGTGAGGACAGGAGGACATGGAGAAGATGGAGCCAGACCTTTCTCAAAGGTGCAAAGTGAAAAGCAAAAAGAGAGAATAGTCAGTTCAGTGCAGCAAGGGGAATTCTGATTGGAAATGAGGAGAAAAGAATTCACACAGAGTGATTAAGTACTGGAATAGGAGCCCAGAGATGCTGGGATAGTCTCCATCCTTGGAGACCCCCAGAACTCCTCAGGCCAAGGCCCTGAGCATTCTGCTCTAACTCTGAATTCAGCCATTCCTGAGCAGGGATAGGACTAAATGACCTTCCCAGGTCCCTTAGGACAAGGAATCCCTGCAGCAAAACTTGATTCTTGCTCACCTGGCCTGCATCCAGCCTTTTGGCCAAAGGGACTTCACCTCTCCTTCTAGGAAGGTCTTCACATAATCCTCTAGAGACTGAGCCTTATTCTTGTCAAGGTCATAACCATCCAACTTAATCTTCACCAAGTGGCAAAGCAGCTCCCTGAAGAACAGGAAGATTTCAAATACAGTTATGCAGATTAACTTTTCCCACTTGGAGCTCATTCTCTTTATCCAGGGCTGGAAAAACACACCAAGACACACCTGGCCCTGCACAACACCATCCTAATGCAACTGACCCTGCACTGCCTCCCCAAGAGAGGGGAAGGGAAAGGCACATTCCTCACTCTGTGTGTGCACACACATGGATGCACTGGGGAGAAAAGTCTTGCTCCCCCTTCCCATTTTATGCTCCTGAAACAGCTGAGGTAGCAAACCAGTGCCAGAATCACTAGCACCATTAACAACCACAGAAATGAACCTCTCAGCAAGGAGAAGGCAGGAAACAAAGCTGGCTTTGTGCTAAACCAATCAGCACCTCAGTTTGTTCCAGAAGAAGATGAAAAAGACAGCAGGATTGATTCTCCTTTTACCCTCTGTCATCTCCCCTTCTCCAAACACTCCCTTCTCTGTCTTGCCTGGGTGCCAGGGGCAGCAATCCCCTACAGCTTTCACTGCTTCCACAACCACAATGTGGTTAAGAGTCTTGGCTGCAAGATTTCAGCAATTCAGCTGAGTTTCTTCTGTTCCCAAAGATCCCTCACTCTCTTTTGGCCTCTGCACAGATGCTTCTTAGCACTTCTCTCAGAGTTGGCCTGTGCCTGGAATCAGCTTCGGGGTGAGATTTAATAACTGCAACAGTGGCTTCCATAAATAGCACCGTGTGCCACAAACCTCCAGGCTCACTGATCCTACAGGTGATCAGCTCTGAAAACAAGACACAGATGCCAAAATGCTTCACTTCCAACTGCAAAGAGTAAGACAAGTCAAGGGTTTGCTTAATATCTAAACTATTCAAACCTGATTTCATCATTCCATTGGAATTTCTTCCGCGGTCCCGCAAGGCGTTTCCCTCCCTTCTCTTCATCCTCTTCATCATCAGAACAAAGTCGATCTCGCTGCTCCTTGTCCTTCTCCTCTTCCAGCATCCTAAAAGGGAGAAAGAAAATGTGGAAGTCAACAGGCTCAAGGAGAGGACTGAGTATGTCTGACCAGCACTGGTCAGAGGTCTCAACAGTCAGTAACATCTGGCTCAGTTCAAGCTGAGCTACAGGCTCCAGGTTAGGAAATCTCCCAATATTTTGTAATAGAGACCATGGGACTAATCCAGCCTGGCTTAAAGACATGCCTGTACATGTGGAACACTTCAGTAAAGCCCTGGTCCCACCAGTGCTGCTGTAGGTGGCACTGCCATAGACAGTACAAAACCACACAGCTTAACTGGGCCAACAAATACCCATCAGCAATTTTTTCCTACAGAACAAAAAAATAAACTTCAGGAGAGCAACCTCCAGGCCACAGGGAGCCTGCTGGGAAGAGCTACAGCTGCAGAGGGAGCAACCAAGGAGCTTACTTGGCAAACTTGGCCTGAGTGTGGGCTTGGCATTCCTCCTGGTACTTGGCCACCTGCTCTGGCATGGCCCTGCCAATGGCTTCCTTGAGCTTCTGCAGAGGCTCCCTCAGTCGGCCACCCTAGAGCAACACAGGACACGCTGAGTCTCCACTGGGGAGGCTCCAGCCAGGACACCCAAACCCAGCCTGAACCCAGCCCAGGGCCTGAGCCGTGCTCAGGGCAGGACCCCCCTGGGTGTCAGGGATAGCACACACACACACACAGACACTCACGGGACAGGGCTGTGCTGCCCTTACCCTCACCTGCTCGTAGAGATACAGCTTGCGGGCCCGCTTGACCAGGGTGTCCTTACTGCAGGGGAAGAAGGCAGCCAGGTGTGCGTACACCCCTGACCTCACCTGGCTGCTCAGCTCCCGGGTCTGCAGCTCTATGCTGAGGGAAAAAACACAGTGTTCACCAGGAACCTGGCAGGGATTCTCTAAGCAACATCAACAACACCCTGAGGCAACCCAGGCAGCTGGAGGCAGGGAGAGGGACACGGGACCCGCCAAACTGCATGGAGGCTCTTTAGATTCTAGAATCAACAGGCTCAAGCACTTTATCCCAATCATGCCTTTTACTCTGGTCTCAGAGCAGCTGGAAAAGGAACAAAAGGATGTCAGCAGACTCATTTGTTCTGCAGCTCTCCCTGGAAGCTGAAGCAAAGAAGCATTAGGCAGTGAAATGAGAGGTACACACTGGTTATGTCAGGCACTACAGTAGCCTAATTCAGGACAATATGGAATCAAACCCCATCCCTTGGGTTTCAGCTTCCTTCCCAGGGAGTAGCTTAGAGAGGTCAGTGTGTGCCAAACCCATCTAAACAGTTACACAGAACCTGGGAGACTGGCATGACAAACCACCTCTCAGTGTCAGTAAGAACTGTAAAAAAATCCCAACTGATTCATTATCTCCATGATCATAATCCCAGCATGGTTTGGGTTGGAAGGGATCTTAAGGGCCTTCCCATTACACACCCTGCCATGGGCAGGGACACCTTCCACTATCCCAGGTTGCTCCAAGCCCCGTCCAACCTGGCCTTGGACACTCCCAGGGATGGGGCAGCCACAGCTTCTCTGCCCAACCTGTGCCAGGGCCTGCCCACCCTCACAGCCAACAATTCCTTCCCAATACCCGAACTAACTGCCCTCTGGCAGTGGGAAGCCATTCCCCCTTGTCCTGTCCCTCCATCCCTTGTCCCAAGTCCCTCTCCAGCTCTCCTGGAGCCCCTTTAGGCTCTGGAAGGGGCTCTCAGGTCTCCCCAGAGCCTTCTCTTCTCCAGGTGAACACCCCCATCTCTCCCAGCCTGTCCCAGAGCAGGGGGGCTCCAGCCTTTAGAGCACCTCTGTGGCCTTCTCTGGACTTGCTAAAGCAGCTCCACATCCTTCCTGTGTTGGTTTCCCCACAGCTGGAGGCAGCTCTGCAGGGGGGGTCTCACCTGAGGGGGCAGAGGGGCAGAATCCCCCCCTGCCCTGCTGCCCACACTGTGGGACCAGCCCAGGGCACGGGGGATTTCTGGGCTGGGGCACATCCAGTCTCTTACCCACCCATACTCCCAGGTGCTTCTCCCAGGGCTGCTCTCAATGAGCTCTTCTCCCAGTTTATATTCAAGTCTGGGATTGTCCTGACCCAAATTCTACAGAAAGTCATACAAACTGACCTAATCTCCTCTGCCTGTGGCTGAGTGATCAGTTTGACATCAGACAAGGACTGTTTGTGCAGCCAGCACTGGAATGCTGGAAGGTGGGAATCAGCCCTTGGAATGAGAGGGAAACAGACTCCCCAGCCTCCCTCCAGCAGTTCCCTGCAGGTGCCTTGGTAAACCTCAATGAAATTAAAGCCTGGGTGTCAGCATTTTGACACTGATCACAAAGCCCTGTGCACTCAGCAGCCTTCTCCAGGCACCTGCACAAGAATGAAGCCATTATCTATCAGCAGCTGCCTGAGCAACACTGGCATTCTGTAATTTGGGGCCTCGAAAACACAGAGCAGGACTGGACCTCCTCCAGTCTGCACAGAGAGCCAGTGGAACACAGCAGCCTTATTCCAGCTATAAAATATTCCATATTGCATATAACTTACATAGTAAAGAGCATGACTGACATCTCTTAATGTTCTTGCATCAAGCTACACTCACTAAATTTAGGCACACAAATATCAAGCATCACCTTGAGAAACAGGGTTGGACATATCCCCTCCAACATTCTCCAACCTCAGCGTATTTCAACTGAAAGCCATTTCCAAGAAACTTTCACATCATCCTAGGCATGTTCTGCCTGAAAGACCTGTACAAAGACATCCCCACAACTCCTGCTAAACCTGCTCATGAATTTACCAAAAACTCTCCTTTCCCATCCTTCCATGCTGGCAGCACTTACTCCAGTATGATGTTGTTGATATCCTGAGTGAAGAATCTCTGCTTGCCTTCTCCCTCAGCAGCTCTGGCAGCCTGGAAGTTGGTAAATAACACAAGTCAGCAGCAGTTCACAGATGGCACAAGCAACTGAGTTTTTCCTAAACCACCACGGAAATACTGCAAAACAAAGCACAGTTTTATTCCACAAACTCTGCACCACCCAAAAGCTGCCACAACTGACAGGCAGAAGGGAGGTCATGCCCTGTCCTCTCACCCCTGCCCAGTCCAAGTCCAACCCTGACCTGGTAGCACCATATTCTACCACAGACATTCCCATTCTGGATTTTGCTTTCCAGATGCACTGGATTTACTACTCTGGAGTGAAGATTCCTCCTTTTAATGGAACAAAGGTGGCAACTGGCTTCCCTGACAAACTTCCCATGGTGAGAACAAGTTTCAGACCCTGGTTTTAACTTCAGAGTAGAGTTGTTGGTTTGAGCAAGATGAGGAGAGAGCTTGTCCCTGGAACAGGAAAGATCATCCTAATCACATTTAATTGAGGAGATTCATTACCAGGTTTTCCAGATCAATCTGGGAACTGAGCCAAGAAACCAACAGAAAAAGTCACAGCCACAGGGGATGTGTTATTCCCAGTCAACACCATGGAAACAACAAGAAACCCTGTTCAGGAAGCTTCCTGAGCTATGACTGCAGCTCACACAGTGCTGCCCAAAAAAATCACACCCATGAAAAGTATGTCCAGCAGGAAAATAATTCCAAGAGATGAATGAGATAGTAGCAAATTGCCAAGAGATTTCAGTCTCTTCTGAGTGGGGATATAAACAAAAGTGGGGTTCATCACAAAGCACCACATCCAGATTCCTTGCATGGGAAAGGAGACCAGGAGAGGGCATGACTTTGAAATCCCCTGATTTACCATTCAAAGGTTGGCAAGGAATTAATTTATGCCCAGAAGGTGCCTATTCCTCTCTGCCAGCAGCAGGTCATGGACAGCTGGTGATATCAAAGGAGAAGGCCCAATGCTAACGAGAATCCTCAACAGGAAAATTACTTTAGGAAGGAGAGAGTTAGAGTGTATTCAGTTCAAGTAGAAGAGGAAATGCCTGGAGGCTCCATTGAACTCAGGAGATGCTCCCACCTGCTGGGATGGAGAGACGTGGCTCTCAGAGATACAGCACCTCTTTATTGCCATCTGTAACAGTCCATGTCCCAAAATCCTAATGGATCCAGAGACTGTTAAATCTACTACTTCTCCTCCTTGGGTTCTTTTCCTTACACACACAGTCCAGCAACACAAAACCTAAGCACAAAAATCTGTGGCTACTCTGCTATAACACTGTCTTGTAACACCATAACAATTAACCTGATATCATGGGAGCCTCCAAAATCCTCTCCTTTAACTCAGATGTATTTAGAAACAGCTGTTTTCATGCTTTCTGAAACAGAAACATCCATGAAGAGCCCATTGTTTGTATCAGCTGTGCCAATACTTTCTTCAATTCCTCCTTCCCTTCTATCTGCTCACTCCTGCTGTACAATTTCTCAGCAGCACAGCTCTCTAACAGCAGCTTATCTTTGGGAACAGGAGTTATTCAGTATCTCTTACTTAAGAGGTGCTCTAAACTGATGTGCCCCAGAGGGCAAAACATAAACCACCACAGAGGCCCAAGAGCATGTTTATGACTTAAAATCAATGCTTAAAAACCCACCAGTAGCAGGAACAAAACCTCTCAGCCCTTGTTGACAGATCGGTGGTGTCAGCCCTCACACCAGAGAAGCTCCACAAGTCTGAAAGCACACTCTGACATGCCAAGAGAGGGATCCCTGAGCAGCACCCCATGTTTTCCTTCTCCAAAACAGACTGGAGCTTCCCAAAGCATTTGGGAGATGGGTGAGTCCCACAGGAGTCCAGCTGTAGGAGGAGCTACTGCTGAAAAGACACAGGATCACCTTTCTAGAAATTAACATATTCCACTCCCTAAATGGTACCTCAGCACTGAGATGCTGAAACTGGTAAAGGACTCCAATTGCCAGTGGTGCAGCCCTGATGTGGGAGATGCCAAATGGTACCCCAGACTTCAGTGAAGGCATCTGTCTGTGTGTGATGTGGGAAACAGTTCTAGCAAGTCCTCAAACCCCCTCTACAGGACTTTCCAGGCCTTCTCACACTGCAGAACTGGTAATGCTTTCCAGCTGCACTCTCTTACTTTACCTACAGAACACTGTGCACCACTTTGCTCTCCTGACCAGCACAGCACATTAAAAACATTATGGCAGAATTTGTCCTTGTGGTTTAACCTCAGCCTGCAACTCGGCCCCATAGAGGCACTCACTTCACTTTGGAGGGCTGGGGCAAATAATCAGAAGGGTAAAAGTGAGAAAACTTGTGGGTTTAGATAAAGAGTTTAATAGGGAAAGCAAAAGGCACACAAGCAAAGCAGAACAAGGAACTCATTCCCCCTTTCCCTAGGCAGGCAGGTGCTCAGCCATCCCCAGGCCAGCCAGGCTCCATCCCATGGAACAGTGACTTGGGAAAACAAACACCATCACTCCAAATGTCTCCCTCTTCCTTCTCCTTCCCCCAGCTCTGTACACTGAGCATGTCCCCATCTGCTCTGGGGTATCCCTGGGGTCAGTTGGGATCAGCTGTCCCAGCTGTGTCCCCTCCCAGCCCCTGGTGCAGCCTCAGCCCCTCACTGGCAGTGTGGGGTGAGGAGCAGCACTGTGTAAACCCTGCTCAGCAGTAAGAAAAACATTCCTGGGTTATCAGCACTATTTTCAGCAAAAATCCAAACTAGCCCCATAAAGACTCACAGAATCTGCCAAGTTGGAAGGGACCCACAGGGTCATCCAGTCCAATCCTCAGCCCTGCACAGGCCCATCCCCAGGACTCACACCCTGTGCCTGAGAGGATCATGCAAACACTCCTTGAGCTCTGTCAGGCTTGGGGCTGTGACTGCTGGCCTTGGGAGCCTGTTCAGTGCCCAACCACCCTTGGGTGAAGGATTTCCAACCTAAACCTTCCCAGACACAACTTCAGGCCATTCCCTGGGGTCCTGTCACCAGTTCCCACAGAGATCAGTGCCTGCTCATCAGCTACCATGGAGAAAATTAACTCCATCTCAGCCCAAACCAGTCCTCCAGCCCCAGTAGTTCATATTTAGCTTCATTCATGTTAAACTGACTTAGGAAATTACCTCTTGCATCAGGTCCATACTTTACCAAGAGAGGTAAAGAAGGAATCCTGACAGGTGTGATCCTCAGTGTCACATTCAGTGGATAACAAGGCCTAGGACTTTGACACACCCTGACACCTGGGCCTTCAAGACAGTGACTCAGCGTGTGACACAAAGGGGTGATCGCAGCGGCACCGCAAGACCCCCCACTGGAACATTCTCTGTCCCTGCCACACAAACCAGCAGAGCTGTCCCCCTGCAGTGACCCACAGTGCCAGAGTCCCTTCCCTGCTATACCTGAGCCAGCTCTTTGATGCGTTTCTCCAGAGGGGCTGGGAGGCCTTCGGGGAGGGATGGCGGCTGCTTGAAATCCTGCTCCAAGCTGGTGCCCCCCGGATCGCTCCCGTCCTCCACGTCGGGAAAGGGGCTGCCCTCGGGGGACTCGCTGAGCAGCCGTTCCAGGTCCAGGTCACTGAGGGAGTCCATGGCCGTGGCTGCCTGGAGCAGGTCACTGTCACTGGCATGGCCAAAGAGCGAGAGCAGAGGGTCGGACACGGCCTCCGCCTCCCTCGGCGTCGCGGGCTCTGCTGGGGAAGGAGCCGCCGCTTTCTGCTCCTCATCTTTCTTCTTCTGAGCATCCTTCTCCTTCTGAAACTTCTTCAGCATCTCCTTGACACTGAGAGCTCCAGAGTATTTCTTTTTCTTCTTCTCTTTACTTGCATTTAATGCTGTGAAGCTGCAAATAAAATACGGAGGAGGAAAGGGAACTGAATACAAGATCAAGGAGCAGAACAATTATCTTCACCCCAGTTCACCAATTCCCTGGAAAGTCTTAGCCCCTTAACTAACTACACAGGAAAAGTGTTCTATAGCCTCTTAAGGCCCTGCTGCCTGTGGAGCTCTGAGAAGGGAAGGCTATCCTGCCTCACTGCAAAGAGGTGCTGGGGCTTAAACCACCTCCACAGAGCTACACTTTCATTTAGTTGCATGTATTATTCCAACAAGAGAGACTGGGAAATGCACAAACAACTATTGCAGAGGAACTGAGGCATGAGAGAGGTTCATGAAGCTTTTTGCTTATTAAAACCGGGAGAGCAAATTCCTTTTCCTCGCTCACTATGAAGGAATCTCACACTGATGGTACCATGTCACACATGGTCTGGTGCTGTCCAAAAGCAGATCCATGCAGGAAAAAAGAAACCACAAAGAATAGTTACAGGGAGAAGGAAAAAAATAGGACGAAAATGTAGGAAATGAGTGAAAAACAAGAAATACAGACAATGAAACAAAAAGGCTAGGCAGACCAAAGCAAGGACAGAGCAACAGGACATTCTGGAAACTCAGAAAAAGAAAAACCTCTCCATTTCACATCCCAAAAGCTGAGCACTCATCCAAGAAATACTTTAGGCAGGAGTACAGAGAACTGCTCAGCTAGAGCAGCAACACAGCCTTCTAACCTCTCCCTCCCTGCCAGCCTGGCACTTGTGTGGCCCTGAGTCCAAGCCCTTCCCACCTGCCTTTCCTCCCACAACACTCGTTATCTTTCTGTCCAGTCTCTGTATCTGTTCCCACCGTCAGTACCTAAACAGACTCCCAGAAAAAGCTCACCACTGCAGCCAGTTGTGCCTGTCTTTGCTTGGCTACTCCCATTGTGGAGCTGTGCTCCTTCCCTGATTATCCCCTGCCTTTCTTTCCCACTTTGGAAGCAACAGGTGTTTTCCTGCCAGTGTTTATGGAAAGTGCATTCAGGCCATCCCACACTGCAACAGGTCCTCCTGAGACAACTGTAACCCTGAAGCAAGGTGTCAAGCAGCAGCAATTCCCTCCTCCCCTTCCTTACCCAGCTTTTGGAAACTTGGACTTTTTGGATTTCTTTTCCTTGTCATAAGAATCATCTTTTTTCTTCTTCTTCATTTTTTCACCTCCATCTTTCAACTTCCGTTTCTGCAGAGGGTTAAAACCAAGTCACAGTCAGAGACTCTCCTACAGTACCAGCACTCCCAGAGCCACTCTGGGGCCTCTACAAGAATTTGAACACAGTGGACACATTAACCCAAACCCCTACATCTACCACCATGGTTCTGGCAAATGTTGTCTTCAGCATCTGACAGCACACTCAGCTTCTCCTCTGCACCCCCACAATGCCAAGGGATTTTCAGGGTGACAGGGAGCTGCTGTCACCTCCTCTCTAGGAGTCAGGCAACTCCACCAGAGTCTCATCCACACCAGGAATGCTTCACTTTACTATGAACTATAGGGACACAACAGGATTCAAGTGTTCATCCCTATTCTGTCCACACCATGTCACAGATCTCTCCCACTCTGAATGTCAACACACTTTCATGCAGCAAGCTCTGAGCTCTAACAGAGGAAACAATTGAGAAAGCTGACTTGCTGACCTTAGGACACTTCTTCTTCTTCTCTTTGACATAGTCATCTTCAGACTCAGATGCCTGACGGAACTGCAGCGTTCCTGAGTTGATGTAAAACCCTCCATACTTCGTAGTGAGAGAAGCAGGAACAAGCTCATCATACTGGAAACAACAGACAAGAGTTTATTGGCACCTGTAAGCTTTGTTAATTTATCCCATAGCTGAGCTGCTTGGAAAATGGAGTGGAATTCACAGACCCAAAGAACATGCTGAGCTGGAAGGAACTCACAAGGACCATCCAGTCCAACCCCAGGACACCCCACCAATCCCACCCTGTCCCTCAGAGTGTTGTCCAAACCCTCCCGGAGCTCTGGCAGCCTTGGGGCTGTGCCCACTGCCCTGGGAAGCCTGTTCAGTGCCCACCACCCTCTGGGGGAAGAGCCTTTCCCTGAGATCCAACCTAACCCTGCCCTGGCACAGCTCCAGCCATTCCCTGGGTCCTGTCACTGGTCATGAGAGTGCAGAGATGGTGCTCCCCCAAGAACAGACGAAGCTGTGGTATCCTAACCAACATCCTCGTGCCTCAGGATCTCTCATTCCCCAGCCCTGGCACACTCCTGGCTCATTCCCAGGCCAGGTTCTCCCCAGATGTCAGCTCAGCCCCCCAGGCAGTCCCCTTTAGCCACCCTCACACCCACCCCGGCACTCACGGCTTCAGAGTTATCGATGAAGGAGTCGGACTCATCGTAGCCATACCCCATATCAATCAGGTCCTGAATTCGGTCCTTCCTGCGCCTCTTGCCACCCTAAACAACCAAAGATTGACTCTGTGATCACCCTCCTTTTGCAGTTACCACAGGGACAGCCCCAGTACAGGACATGGACACTGGCGCCAGGAAAGTGAAGGGGATGCAGCAGAACCAAGCCAGGGTTAATCCATCCCACTGGACGCCCAGGACTTGGTTAATCCAGTTTTAGGTCTTGTCATACAGAAGCAAAACAGTGCAGCCAAATGAAACAAAGCACTGCCTGCCAAGCTGACTTAGTGCCAGCAGGCTTCACACTGAACTGGGTATGCACCCCTTCACCATTCCTGCCAGGGCTCTTCCATACGGATTGCTCTTCCATAACTGCTACACAGTGCATACAGACTCAGTACTACAGGCACCAAACACACACACAGTGTGTCAGGGTGACCTGTGGGTCAAATCTGTATCACAAGACAACACACAACTCGCTACCCAAAAGTGCCAGTTGTAAAACACAAGATGATTTTATTGCAGAAGCAAAGCGAGAGGAAGAACAGAAGGAAGCAGGTAAGACAGCAGTGCCCTGAAGGCAGTGGATTCACCACAGCCCTGTGCTCAGGGAATTGGCACATTCCACCCTGCCACAGCAACGAGGCCAAGAAATAAATTTTTCCTTAAGGGAATTAAATTTTATCAATTACACTAAATGATTTGCCACTCACTTGAATTCATATAATTCACTTTAATCAGGCACATCTGATTTAAGAACGAATCTGAACTACTTTTGCAGCCCTGAGACACAAAAGGAACATGAAAAGCAGCACATGCTAGCCAGGATAATGGATGGGGGGAGAACAGGAACCTGAGAGCCAGGGAGCATTAACCAGCACTGCCTGAGAGCTGAGCAGCACTGCCCACCCCCAGGGACGGCATCAGAGAAAGAACAAACACCTACATATTTTTCTTCAAATTTCCTCGCAAGAGCCTCCACTTTATGCCTTTCCTTTTCCTCATCATTAAAGGGATCAGTTGGGTCTTTCTTCTGTAATAAAAGAGACAAAAACATCAGAGTCAACCCTGTCATGCTGCCACCAAAATCTCATGAATCCATCCCGACTGGAGCAGCCAGACAAGTCAGCCTTTAGGACAGTGTTTAGTAGGGAGCTGTTCAACACCTCCATCAGTGACAGGGACAGGGGGAGCAGGGCACCCTCAGCATGTCTGGATGGCACCAACCTGTGGAGGGGATTGGCACACCTGAAGGATGGGAGGGGTCATCCAGGGGGGCCTGAATAAGATGGAGAAGGGGGACTATGGGAACCTCACAAGGTTCAACAAGGTCAAGTGCTGATGCTGCTCCTGAGATGGGGCAACCCCCAGTATCAAATCCAGGCTGGGCACAGAAGGGACTGAGAGCAGCCCTGGGAGAAGGATCTGGGACTGTGGGTGGGTGAGAGGCTGGACGTGCCCCAGCCATGTGTGCTGGCACCCAGAAACCCCCCATGCCCTGGGCTGGTCCCACAGGGTGGGCAGCAGGGCAGGGGGGGATTTTGCCCCTCTGCCCCTCCCCACCTGCAGAGCTGCCTCCAGCTCTGGGGGGATCAGAGAGCCCCTTCCAGTGCCTAAAGGGGCTCCAGGAGAGCTGGGGAAGAATGCTGGACAAGGGATGGAGGGACAGGACACAGGGAATGGCTTCCCACTGCCAGAGGGCAGGGATAGATGGGATATTGGGAGGAAATCCTTCCCTCTGAAGGTGGGATGCCCTGGCACAGGTTGGGCAGAGAAGCTGTGGCTGCTCCATCCCTGGGAGTGTCCAAGGCCAGGCTAGACAGGGCTTGGAGCAACCTGGGATAGTGAATAAGATGAGTTTTAAGGTCCTTTCCAACTCAAACCATTCTGTGATTCTGAGAGTATCTCTGTGTTCTGGGTACTCTGTTAGCTAGTTCTACACCTGTCTCTGCTTACTCCAACACCCAAAAAAACCCTAAAAATAAGCAGCATTAAACATTAACTGGCTGTGAACAGTTCTGAAGAGCAACAGTAAAAAAAAAGTGGAATCCAGTAAGTTTCTTTTCATAGAAAAACACTCATAATACAAAGTTTAGATTCTGCAGGAGTCTGCATGTCATTGTATCCTGAGAAATGGCTTTTGACAGCAAACAGAATTGTTAGGTAACATCTGAGAGCACCTTGTCCACTACACGGGAGAGAGATGTCAAGGAATGAAGTGGAAATATTCACACGCAGCAGAGCACAGTCCTCAGAAAGATACAGCCACATACTGCTGAAACAGCTCTCCTTTGGTGCTCCTTGGCCAAGAGCAGGCCAGGTACCAAAAACCTCTTTAGATGAGGCCATTCCATTCTAAACAAGCTTTACATCCCACACTCTGCCAGCGACACACCTTTCCAAGGGAGAGGAGTGACACGGTGTGGCCTGACCAGAAGCCCTGCCTGGATGCCAGTCCTGCTGCCCGTGGGATGCTCAGCCACGCTCAGCAGGCACAGACCCGGCTCTCCAAGCAGCCTTTGAACCCTTCAGGCACCCCCAGGCCACGAGGGCACTCACCTTGTCACCCGAAGAGCTGCCTTTGACTTTCCCCCGGCAGCTCTTGAGGAGGTCTGGGTAGAAGAACTCGGGGCAGCGCTTGTGGTCGGGCTCGAAGAGGGTCAGGGTGATCCGCACGGCCGCGGCCGCCGGCTCGGGCTCCGGGGGCTGCTCGCCCTCCTCCCTCCGAGGCCTCTTGAGGAACCCGCCGCTCAGGGGGCCATGCAGGGTGGTGAACGGCACCCGGTGGGGCTCTGTCATGGCTCTGGGCAGGGCTCAGCAGCCCTCACGGCATCGTTCCCTCCGCATCAGGAAAGGGCTGCCCGGCGGCACCGGGGGCGGCGCCGCGGCCCGGGGGGAGCGGGGGGAGCTGCGGGCACAGGGGCGGCCC
>VXBX01004094.1:149310-165414 GCA_013400415.1 Scytalopus superciliaris
GCGGGGAGCCGGACAGCGCGGGGCCGGGGCTGAGCGGGGCCCGGGCTGAGCGGGGCCCGGGGGGCTGAGGCCGGGGTGTAGGGGCGGCCCAATCGGCGCGGGCGGCCCCGCCCCGCCCCGGCAGCCCCCGCGCGGTGCGGGAGGGCCGGCAAGATGGCGGCGGTTGAGGGAGCCCCGGGACTGAGCGAGCAGCGCTCGGGGGAGCCCCGCTGGAATCGATGGCGTGAAGCCCCCAGGAAGCCGCGTTCGACCTGCCCCTCTGGTCCCAGGAGCAGTTAGACAAGCTCGGCTCTATTCCGTAGGATGAAATACGACTTAGGGAGTGTGTGTAGCTCTGAGGGGGGACAGAGTTCTGTCCTGTCCCTCAGGAGCGGGTGTTGCGGATGAGGCCGCAGGAGGAGCTCCCAGCGGAGCCGCGGCCGGTGTAGGCCGGGCTGGGTGCGCTGGGACACGGTGGGATCCACCCCAGGGTCCGGGGCAGCTGCTCCGGTCACCGGGACTCGCTTCGGTACTTTACAGCGGGTTTGGGAGTCGAGAGGCCTGTTCGACGGGAAGCTGGCAAAGGTCCCAGTTTTCAAGCAGGGTAAGAAGGAAGGCCCTGGAACCCACAGGCCTGCCAGTGTCACTGCAGTGCCTGGTCAGTTACGGAGAAGGTTATTCTGGGAGTTCTTGAGAAACACTCGAGAGACACCACAGTCATCAGCGACAGCCAGTGTGGGTCCGCAGGGAGAAGGTCCGGCTTAACGTGCATTTGTGACAAGCTCAGGCCTTGGTGTCACTGCCTGACGGCTGGAAGGGCCCACAGTGGGGAATCTGGTCCCACCTCCCTGCCCCAGCAGGATCATCCCAGAGCGCATGGCACAGGATTGTGTCCAGAGGGGTCTGGAATATCCCCAGGGAGGACACTCCCCCCCTCTCTGGGCTCTGTTCAGGGCTGGGTCACTGCACAGCAAAGAAGCTCATCCTTCTGTGCCCTCCTGGGCATCAGTTCGTGCCCGTCCCTCCCATGCCATGGCTGGGCCCCCCGAGCAGAGCCTGGCCCGGGCTCTGCCCCCTCCCTGCAGGCACTGCCCCCCATGGGCAGGGCCCCTCTCAGGGGCTCCTCTGGAGGCTGAACAGCCCCAGCTCCCTCAGCCTTTGCTGCTCCCAGAGCTGCTCCAGCCCTTGGGCATCTCCGCGGGCTGCGCTGGCCCCGCTGCAGGAGCTCCCTGTGCCTGCTGTGCTGGGGAGCCCGGGCTGGGCACAGCCCTGCAGATGTGCCTGCCAGGGCTGGCCACGGGGGCAGGAGCCCCTCCCTGACCTGCTGCAATCCCCCACCTTGGCCCCGGGGCTCACAGCTGGTCAGGGACTGTGTTGTCCCCAGATCCTTGCCCAGAGCTGCTCCCCAGCAGGTCACCCCCAGCCTGAGCCGGTGCCTGGGGTTGTTCCTCCCCAGGTGCAGGACCTGCATTTGTCCTTTTGAATTTCAGAAGGTTCCTCTGCCCACCTCCAACCTGTCAAGGCCCCTCTGAAGGGCTGCACAGCCCTCAGGGATTGGCCACTCTGTGTCAAAGCCATCTTTGTGTCAACCCAGGGAAGACAGTAGATGTGGTACTTTGCAGTTTTAGCAAAGCTTTTGATGCAATTTGTCCCAGTCTCCTGGATAAACTGTCCCCCACAGCTCCACAAGTACCCCTTACACTGGGTGAGCAGCTGCCTGAGTTCAGAGGGTCACAGTAAAGGGGGTCACATCAGGACAGGCACCAGTGGGGGTCCCAAGGGCTCAGTTTGAGGAATGGTGTTCTTGAATGTTTTATAAATCATCCAGATGTAGAAATTTAATGTACATTAAGTAGATTTGCCAGCAATGCTAAACTGGGAGGAGCTGTGGGGTCCCTCAGGATAGAGGGGCCTTAGAGAGACCTGGGCAGTCACTACCTGTGTGGAATTTAACAGGAGCAAATGCTGGATTCCACACCTGGGGCAGGGCTATACACCCAGTTTGGGGGATGAGGGGCTGGAGAGCAGCCCAGTGAACAGACCTGGGGGTTTGTGTCCATGGCAAGTTGAAGAGTCAGCAGTGGCAGCCAAAAGAGCCAATTGTATCCTGGGGTTCAGCTGTGAAAGGAGGGGATTGTCCTATTGTCCTGTTCCACACTGCACCTGGAGCTTTGTGTTCCACTCACAGTGCTGGGAGGAAAACCATGGAGAGAACAGGTTAAAAGCTATTTCCCATCCCGTAAAAAGTTCAGCCCTCTTCCACCTGCAATACCCTTTCTTTGTGCTTGGCTCATGGCACCAGCTCAGGCCTAAATCCTCAGCAAATGTACTGCTCAAAATCCAGGGAAAAGCCCCAGGAGCAGAAGGAAAGGGCTGATCACAGGCCCTGCAGGGACTGACACAGGGTTGGCATCCAGTCAAGAGGGTGGTGCACAGTGACAGGATGAGGAGCAACAGCCAGAAACTAAACCCAAGTTCCACCTCAACATGAGGAAGAACTTTTCCATGGAGAGTGGTAGAGCTCTGGAACAATTGCCCAAGGGTGTGGAGTCTCCCTCACAGGAGACATTCCAAACCCACCTGGATGAGTTCCTGTGTCACCTGCTCCCGGTGACCCTGCTTTGGCAGGGCTATTGGCCTGAATGATGTCCAGAGGTCCCTTCCAGCCCTCCAGTTCTGTGATTCCATGAGTCCTGCAGGAGCACAGAGCCCGCTGGCTCTGCTGCCACAAGCACACGGTGCTGCAGCACCAGTCTGGCTCCACTGAGGAACATCCCAGCCACGCTGCTGGTTCAGTGGGAAGCACCAGAGCCCTGCACAGGGCAGAGACAAGGTGATCTCCACTGCTTTCTGACAAACAACTGGTGCACCCAAAACCTCCCTCCAGGCTGTTGGCCAGGCTGGCCCGGCTATTTTTGCCAGGCACCTGCAGGCTCCTGCCCTCAAGAGCCCTGAGAGAACCACAGACAATTTCTACTTTTATTATTACAGCCTAACAGAGTCTGGGACAGAGGAGAAGCAGCAGGAACCAACATGCAAAGCAACTGAAGCCCGGGGGCTGGGGGGAGACCCCCAGCTGGGCTCCTGTCACCGCTGACACGGCGACCTGGGGCCCNCTGCAGGAGCTCCCTGTGCCTGCTGTGCTGGGGAGCCCGGGCTGGGCACAGCCCTGCAGATGTGCCTGCCAGGGCTGGCCACGGGGGCAGGAGCCCCTCCCTGACCTGCTGCAATCCCCCACCTTGGCCCCGGGGCTCACAGCTGGTCAGGGACTGTGTTGTCCCCAGATCCTTGCCCAGAGCTGCTCCCCAGCAGGTCACCCCCAGCCTGAGCCGGTGCCTGGGGTTGTTCCTCCCCAGGTGCAGGACCTGCATTTGTCCTTTTGAATTTCAGAAGGTTCCTCTGCCCACCTCCAACCTGTCAAGGCCCCTCTGAAGGGCTGCACAGCCCTCAGGGATTGGCCACTCTGTGTCAAAGCCATCTTTGTGTCAACCCAGGGAAGACAGTAGATGTGGTACTTTGCAGTTTTAGCAAAGCTTTTGATGCAATTTGTCCCAGTCTCCTGGATAAACTGTCCCCCACAGCTCCACAAGTACCCCTTACACTGGGTGAGCAGCTGCCTGAGTTCAGAGGGTCACAGTAAAGGGGGTCACATCAGGACAGGCACCAGTGGGGGTCCCAAGGGCTCAGTTTGAGGAATGGTGTTCTTGAATGTTTTATAAATCATCCAGATGTAGAAATTTAATGTACATTAAGTAGATTTGCCAGCAATGCTAAACTGGGAGGAGCTGTGGGGTCCCTCAGGATAGAGGGGCCTTAGAGAGACCTGGGCAGTCACTACCTGTGTGGAATTTAACAGGAGCAAATGCTGGATTCCACACCTGGGGCAGGGCTATACACCCAGTTTGGGGGATGAGGGGCTGGAGAGCAGCCCAGTGAACAGACCTGGGGGTTTGTGTCCATGGCAAGTTGAAGAGTCAGCAGTGGCAGCCAAAAGAGCCAATTGTATCCTGGGGTTCAGCTGTGAAAGGAGGGGATTGTCCTATTGTCCTGTTCCACACTGCACCTGGAGCTTTGTGTTCCACTCACAGTGCTGGGAGGAAAACCATGGAGAGAACAGGTTAAAAGCTATTTCCCATCCCGTAAAAAGTTCAGCCCTCTTCCACCTGCAATACCCTTTCTTTGTGCTTGGCTCATGGCACCAGCTCAGGCCTAAATCCTCAGCAAATGTACTGCTCAAAATCCAGGGAAAAGCCCCAGGAGCAGAAGGAAAGGGCTGATCACAGGCCCTGCAGGGACTGACACAGGGTTGGCATCCAGTCAAGAGGGTGGTGCACAGTGACAGGATGAGGAGCAACAGCCAGAAACTAAACCCAAGTTCCACCTCAACATGAGGAAGAACTTTTCCATGGAGAGTGGTAGAGCTCTGGAACAATTGCCCAAGGGTGTGGAGTCTCCCTCACAGGAGACATTCCAAACCCACCTGGATGAGTTCCTGTGTCACCTGCTCCCGGTGACCCTGCTTTGGCAGGGCTATTGGCCTGAATGATGTCCAGAGGTCCCTTCCAGCCCTCCAGTTCTGTGATTCCATGAGTCCTGCAGGAGCACAGAGCCCGCTGGCTCTGCTGCCACAAGCACACGGTGCTGCAGCACCAGTCTGGCTCCACTGAGGAACATCCCAGCCACGCTGCTGGTTCAGTGGGAAGCACCAGAGCCCTGCACAGGGCAGAGACAAGGTGATCTCCACTGCTTTCTGACAAACAACTGGTGCACCCAAAACCTCCCTCCAGGCTGTTGGCCAGGCTGGCCCGGCTATTTTTGCCAGGCACCTGCAGGCTCCTGCCCTCAAGAGCCCTGAGAGAACCACAGACAATTTCTACTTTTATTATTACAGCCTAACAGAGTCTGGGACAGAGGAGAAGCAGCAGGAACCAACATGCAAAGCAACTGAAGCCCGGGGGCTGGGGGGAGACCCCCAGCTGGGCTCCTGTCACCGCTGACACGGCGACCTGGGGCCCTTTCCCTGCTCTGGGGCTGCTCCGTCGGGCCCCACAGCGGGACGGGCTCGTGGCAGACACCAAACCTACACACACAGGGAGGAGGGGAGGGCTGGCCCTTCACTGTGCCTGGAGGAGTCAGGTCTGTTGTCTGACTGGACTCCAGTGTGCTTTGAAACCGGGAGGGCACCTTAATCGTCACAGAATATCCTATACTGGCAGGGAGCCACAAGGATCATTGAGTCCAACTCCTGTCATCGAGTCCAACTTGTTAAATCTTCTCTATGCCAACAGGGAGAAGAAGGATCCTTCAGGAAGAGGTGCTGGCTTTGATAGCAAGTCAGAAGCTCAGATATTTGACTGTTGTTTTCCTGTGTCAGAGCTGGCACCTCTTGGAGCCCACAGCTCTTCTCAGTGCCTGTGATGGATGTTGAGGCCAGAGATTTCCACAGCATAAGGGAAATCTTTGCCAACAAGTAGCAATGGATGTCCTCGTGAAGGAAGAGGTGCGTCAGGCCCGGAGGGCAGAACAAACCCCCACCCCCAGAGACATTATGTCCTCCTGCACCTCTTCCTCTGACCGGCCTCGGCGTCCGAGCCGCAGGAGCTGTCCGAGTCGCTCCCTGAGGAGGAGGATGATGAAGGCTTTGACGTGCTATAGTTCATGCTCAACACCCACCCCAGTTTGTTGTGCAGCACCTGCTTGAGTCCCGGGGGCAGGGGCAGCACCTCCAGCGTGTCCACGTAGTCGGGCAGGAGCTGGCGCAGGCGGAAGCAGCACAGGTACTGCAGGGACGTGCAGCTGGCGCAGGACCGGATCACCTTCATGCTGCTCTTGGCCGCCGTCGAGCAAACCATGGGGTAAAACTTCTTGTTCTGCAGCTTCGTGGCTGCAACCCCTGCCAGGGCACGGCACCCATTAGTTTAGACAAGGGCATCTCACTTCTCCCACCTACCCTGAAGTGGCTGGAAAAAGCCTTCCAAAATCCCAATCTATTAAACAGCAAATGTGACCCTCCTCCCACTCACTTCACACCTGATACTCTGCTTTGCCAGTGCTTTCTGCTGCAGCCAGAGTCAGAGTGCAGCCCAGCCCTCCCCCTGCCTGCAGCCACTTGCTCTTACCAATGCACTTGCGGTTCTTGAAAAATGTGAGTGTCCCGTGCCACGTGTCCAAATGCACCCCAATAATGGAGCCCTGGCCAAACCTCGAAGAGAAGTTTGTTTTGTCTCCTTTGTGATGCAGCAGGCCTTAAAATACACAAAAAGAATGGCATTCTGTGGAAAACCTGTGCTCCATGAATTCATCCCAGCTTCAACGCTGCGAGTNCAGTCAAGAGGGTGGTGCACAGTGACAGGATGAGGAGCAACAGCCAGAAACTAAACCCAAGTTCCACCTCAACATGAGGAAGAACTTTTCCATGGAGAGTGGTAGAGCTCTGGAACAATTGCCCAAGGGTGTGGAGTCTCCCTCACAGGAGACATTCCAAACCCACCTGGATGAGTTCCTGTGTCACCTGCTCCCGGTGACCCTGCTTTGGCAGGGCTATTGGCCTGAATGATGTCCAGAGGTCCCTTCCAGCCCTCCAGTTCTGTGATTCCATGAGTCCTGCAGGAGCACAGAGCCCGCTGGCTCTGCTGCCACAAGCACACGGTGCTGCAGCACCAGTCTGGCTCCACTGAGGAACATCCCAGCCACGCTGCTGGTTCAGTGGGAAGCACCAGAGCCCTGCACAGGGCAGAGACAAGGTGATCTCCACTGCTTTCTGACAAACAACTGGTGCACCCAAAACCTCCCTCCAGGCTGTTGGCCAGGCTGGCCCGGCTATTTTTGCCAGGCACCTGCAGGCTCCTGCCCTCAAGAGCCCTGAGAGAACCACAGACAATTTCTACTTTTATTATTACAGCCTAACAGAGTCTGGGACAGAGGAGAAGCAGCAGGAACCAACATGCAAAGCAACTGAAGCCCGGGGGCTGGGGGGAGACCCCCAGCTGGGCTCCTGTCACCGCTGACACGGCGACCTGGGGCCCTTTCCCTGCTCTGGGGCTGCTCCGTCGGGCCCCACAGCGGGACGGGCTCGTGGCAGACACCAAACCTACACACACAGGGAGGAGGGGAGGGCTGGCCCTTCACTGTGCCTGGAGGAGTCAGGTCTGTTGTCTGACTGGACTCCAGTGTGCTTTGAAACCGGGAGGGCACCTTCAATCTTTCTGTGCCAACAGGGCAAAGAGGGATCCCTCAGGAAAAGGCAATGGCAGGAGATGACACTCAGGCATTGGTCCACAGTTTACTTGTGTCACTGAGCTGGCACCTCTTGGAACAAACAGATCTTTTCAATGCATCCTTTAAACAACAAATAAAGCCTTCCTCCCACTTGCTTCACACCTCAGTCTTTGCTTTGCCAGTGTTTCCTCCTGCAGCCCTGCTGCAGCCAGACTCCAGGCTCAGCCAAGAGGACAAGTTCCAGGAACAAATGGGATCTGTCAGGTACTTAGAGCTGTACACAGGATTCTGGAAAAGGCCCCAAGGCAGGAGGAGCCAGGCTGAGGCAGTTGGGCAGCTGAAGAAAGCCCCTCTCACTGGCGGGAGATCCCCAGCCCCAGCCCAGAGTGGGAGTGGGGTGAGTTTTCTTTGCCCTCAGAGAGCTGCCCTCACTCCCCAGCAGCTACAATGAGAGAGGGACAGGCTTTCAGGGCACAGGTAAAGCTCACCCTACACACAGGAAAGCCCCAGGGCATCTTGTTCCCTGGGTTTAACTGTGCCCCTGTTCCATGGCAGGATGCTGTGTCACTAACCTGTCCTTGTGCTCTGGTGAGGCTGCACAGGGAGCTCAGACCCAGCACAGCTCCAAGGAGCTGGATGGCCCAGGGAGAGCTCACAAGTGGTGTCCAGCCCGTTACAAACTGGGTTTCCAGATACCCTCCCAGCAGGAAAGCTCTGCTGTCAGACAAGGAAGATCTCAGGATGTCCCAGAGCTCAATGCCACGACTCCATAACCCACACTGTGCACAAGAGAGGACTAAATAAACCTCCCAGTCATTCCCGAGCCCCAGATCCTTCCCTGCCTCACTCTTCCCCTTCTGTTCCTTGGCTGCCCCAGCACTGCTGCTTCACCCACCCCTGTCAGTCCCCAGGGAGGGGCAATGTGAGTGACACTGAGGGTGCTGGGTCAGGCCAGGGGCTGTGCAGCCCCAGAGAACCAAAGCACACCTGGAGAAGCTGCTTCCCTGCTCCCAGCCCAGGAACTGGAAGCAGAGAAACTCTGTGTTTAACAGCATTTGGAGAATATTTCCTTCCATGGACTCATTTATTGTGTCTGAAGTCGAGTAGGCTTGTGCCAACCCCAGCACATGGAGCTCCCCCCAAAAGAGAGAGATTGTTCTATCCTTCATTCCTTGCCTTGAAATGCACTCTTACCCCAAGCGGGAGCTTTCCCCCTTGCCCCACAGCAGCCTAATTCTTGAAAAGCCTTTGGTGAAAAGCCTTCTAGAAATGCAGGTAAATTCTGTTAATCCCATTGCCTTGTAGTGACCAGCACCTGTCCCAGCAGCAAGGAACACACATTCTCCTGCACTAGGCAGGGCTGGGAATACCCAGGAATGGGCCCAGAGTCCAGGATTTACTTCAGTAAATCAGCTTGAGGTACTTGGGATTTAAGGTGCTGCAGCAAACAGAGCAAGAATGCCAACTACTTACTAGAGCAGAGAGAAAAAAAGAAAGCTACTCTTGGCAGGAGCTGAACTGCAGAGTTCCATGCACAGCCCAGCTCCCTGGACTCCACAGGCAGAACAGGAATCCCACAGCAGGATCCACAGCCATGAAATGGGTGGAAATGCCCTGTGTCCCATGAAGGTGTCCTTCCCTCACTCGTAGATCCAGTGCTCAGCCGTGTCCTCCCAACACATGAGCTCCTCTGGGTGGAACCACAGGGAGATCTCCTGCCGGGCACTCTCCACAGAGTCACTGCCATGGATCACATTCCTGGGGGAAAGAGGAAGGGATCAGATGGCACTCAGCACAGGAGGGTGGGAGAGAATGCTGCAGTCCACAGAATTTCCCCTTGACCATTTTAATTAAAGCAATGGAGCCAGTCCCATTGCACGATATCCTTTACCACCACACATCCCTCCTTCCAGCTCAGGGTGTAGGTCATGGATGTGCAGGAGCTGCCCATTCCCAGCACTCCTTCCTCCTATGATGAGGAGCTATTTGTTTGCCACAGGAGGAGCTGCAAGTGGTTTGCTTGTTTTTATGTAATTCCAGCTGTTCATTCAGATTTCCCCCTCCCTTCTGTCACAGGGGCTTTGGTATTGGACACCCAGGAATAGAAACCTCAGCCCAGGGGGTTCAATATGAGTCATGTCTACCAAAAGCCAGGCTGTGGCCACCCAAGGTCACCGCTCGTGGATCTTCACCTTCTCCCAGGAAAGGGCTGAGAGGGCTCCTCCCTTCCTCTTCACAGCCTGACACTCCTGATTCCCAGAGGAAAAAACAAGCAAACTCCACCTGCTTTCAACAGAGGCCTCAGAAAGAGGGAAAGAAACAATCCCAGGCTCCTCCTCCTTCCCAAAGCCAGGCCTGGGAGGCAGAGCTCAGCTCTGGTGTGAGCACTGAGGGGAGCAGCTCTGCCCTGAGGGTGCAGGCACATATGGCTCAGGCAGGCCTGGCACTGGAGTGTCTGGTCAAGATGCCTTGAAACCCTGAGGGAAGAAGCCAAAGTTCTCACTTGCTGACTTCAACACAGAAGTCCCCTCTGATGGTGCCAGGCCTGGACTCGGCTGGGTTCGTCTCCCCGATCATCGTGCGGACTGTCCTCACCACATCCAGACCCTGCCACACCTGCGGGACAGCAAAGCCAGGATCAGCTTCCACGGCTGCCCCGGCAGGACACATCTGTCCTCTGAAACACCCACTTGATCCGCCTGGGTGAGAGACAGGAAAGGGTCTCTCCAAATAGCCTTCAAAAGTTGATTTTGGAAAATAATCAGAATTGTCTGTGGATTTCTCCCCATCCCTGGGAGTGTCCAAGGCCAGGCTGGACAGGGCTTGGAGCAATCTAGACTAGTGGAAGGTGTCCCTGCCCATGGCAACGAGATGGGCTATAAGGTCCTTCCAACCCAAACCAGGCAGTGATGCTGCAATTTAATCTACCACAGAAAACATCCCTACAAGTCAGTATAGCTCCAAGAGACCCTGTGAGGAGAGGGGCCACCTTGTTTCCATGGTGCCAACAGCCAGTCTGCTCAAACCTTGTTCCCCCTCCCTGTGCCTGGGGCAGGGCCAGCACTCACCATGGCCACCACGGGCCCGGAGCTCATGTACTTCACCAGGCGGCCGTAGAAGGGCCGGTCATGCAGGGCCAGGTAGTGCTCCCTCAGCAGCTCCTCCGAGGCCTGTGGAGAGCACAGGGCTTAGTTTGCCCCCGAGGGGCGCGGGGAAAGGGGCGAGCTGCGTGTCACAGCTCGGCTCGGGAGCCTGGCACTGAGAGGGGCGTACAGGGGCCGAGCCCAGGAGCACGGCCACACCGGGGCCAGCCTCGCTGCCCCAGCGGGGCTGCCCCTCCGCGGCAGGCCGGGCTCCCGGGGCCAGCACCCCACGGCCTTTGCTGCTGGCACGGCCCGGCAGGCCCGGCCGCTCACCTGGAGCAGCTTCATCCCCACGAGCTGCAGCCCCTTCCTCTCGAAGCGCCGCACGATCTCCCCCACCAGGCGCCGCTGGACCCCGTCGGGCTTGATGGCCACGAAGGTGCGTTCATGGACCCCGCCGAGGGCTGCGGGGANGAAGAGGCCGGCGAAGAGCCCCAGCACCAGGCAGATCATGGCGGCGCCGGGCCCGGAACCGCCGCGCCGGGAGGGGCACATCGGGCACCGTTGCCGTGGCAACGCGCGGGGCCTGGCGAGGCGTCGGGCCTGTGCGGGCCGCCCCCCAGCCCCCCGGTGTCTGTGGGACTCCTTTGCTCTGTCCCTGGCGTCGCTGTCGTGGCTGCAGACCCGCGGCGGTCAGAGCGTTTGGGGCAGCTGCCGCGGGCCCCGAGCCCCCTGAGGAGCAGCCCCGCCGGCTCGGCCAGGCCAGGGCGGGCCCCGGGGCAGCGGCAGCAGTGGGCTCGGGGTGAGGGGCGGGCGGTGTGGCGAATTCTGGGTGCAGGATCCCAGCTGTTCATGTGCTCTCGTACTCGGGGTCTCTCTAAAGACCCGCAGTGCGGGGCCTCATTACCTGGTGGCAGGAACTCCCCTCTTGGTTGAGCTCCGGGATCAGCCTCTGAAAACACCTGCACCTGAAATGCCCTTGCCAGGTGCCTCACCTGGAGGGCTGGAGCTGCTTCCAGACCTGCTCCCAGCCGGCTGCTCTGCTTTAGAACCAGTGTCTGCTGGCTCTGCTCCGTTCAGGCCTGGGCTGGGCTCTCCGGACTGCCCTGGCCAGCACGGGCCCCAGGAAAGTATTCCCACACTTGCACCAATGAAGTAATTACAGGCTGGGGGTCCACAGCACGGCACTGCTTCGGGAGGGTTGTCCCTGTTTGCTCCAGCACAGTCCTGTTGTGGATTTTACTCTGCCAGCGGGAAAGTCTTTGAAGGATAAATACTGTCAGTTGTGGAGCCGCGAATGCAGCTCTGGGGGCGGGGGCGGCTCCAGAGGCTTTTCCTTCTCTTCCCGGGAGCTCGGTGCCGGCAGAGGGAGCGCAGGGAGCGCGAAAGGGGCGCCCTGCCTGCACCCCCCTGCCTGCACCCCCCTGCCTGCACCCCCCTGCCTGCACCCCCCTGCCTGCACCCAGCCCTCGGGCCCCCCCTGCCTGCACCCCCCTGCCTGCACCCAGCCCTCGGCACCCCACTACCTGCACCAGCCTGCCCTGGGGCTGGGCCAGGCAGTCGCTGCCAGCCGTCCCTCCTGAAACGTGACACTGGTGTTTTTAAGGTGGACAAGCAGCAAGTTGTCAGCCCTCCCCTTGTGTTCTTAGAGACAGCCAGGCTGTTTTGTTGGGAAATCTCAAGTCCTGTCTGGAGCAGATGCCTGAAAGGAAACAGCCCTCACATGCTTTGGAAAGGTTGCAGATCACTGGGAAGAAGGTGCCTGATGGATGGTGTCAGCTCTCATTAGCTACTCACAGCTAATTGAGACCACATTTTCCACAGGGTCCCAGAGACATCCATGTGTGTCCAGGCAGGCCCAGGGATAATGGGAATGGGGCTGAAGTGAGCATGGAGGGAGGTTTGTCAGGACTGGTGAAGTCCCACTGCCCGGCCATGACTCGTTCAGCCTGTTGGCCAATCTCAGCCTTCTTTCACAGGGAGCTATTTCAAAACTAATTATGTTTCTGTACATTTAATAAGATTTAGTCTAGGACAATTTTCAGGGTGCCTGCAGAGGTGTCAACAACTCAATTTTAGTCCCAGCCAGCACACACATGCCCTGGAGGCAGCCAGGCTTCCCACACTGCCAGAATCCCTCATTTCACCCTTGGTTTACTTTTGTTGGTTATTAATGCTGCTGAAATACCATTTTCTCACACCAGGATTGCTCTGTCCTTCTCCACAGGTCTCCTCAAAAATCCCAGCTCAGGCTCTTGGGTGAAGGCTTTCGTTTCCTTGGACTTTGGACTCTAAATGTCCTTTTGAGCCTCAGGCAATTCCCTGCAGCAGAACCTGTAGGAGAAACATGCCAAACACTGTCCAGTCTGTGAGTCCTTCTTATCCTCTCTGCAATGATGTGCTGTGGGGAGAAAGCTTTGAGTTCCCTCTCTAGGATCCCCAGAAATGCTGATTACTGGTGACCAGTTAGCTTGGTAAATTTAGCTGGGCCTCATTCCCACACAGATTATTCCAAAGCAATGCTTTTTAGGCACAGATTTAGGCAGGTGAGCCTTTAGGGTGAGCCCAGGAACCTGAGACAGACAGGAATGAGACCGCAGTCCTTCATATGAGGTTTCACTTGTGTACTCAGCATTCCCAGCCCAGCTGTGTGCATGGAATGCTGCCATGGGCAACAGCTGCACATCTGGAAGAGGCTGGGTAAATTTGCTGCCTCGTTTGGAAAGCTTGAGTGCTTCTTAAAACCCTCCCTGGGAACCTGAAAGGGCAGGTCCCTTCTGGTCTCAAATAACCTCCCACTTTGGTTTGGTTCCATGGCAGGTGAGCTGAGGGGGCCATGCCTGGGCTGACCCCCACTGCAGGAATTCCAGGCAGAGGCACAACTCTGTTTTAGCTCTTGCTGGATAAAGCATTGCAGATACTGTGGTTATATAAGAAACTCCAGCTCATGTAGGTGCAGATAACACGGTCACCCACCACTGTGTAGTGCATGCAAAGGCCTTTTGTGTCCTTTCATTGTACTGAGCAACTTCTGCAGTTGTCACTGCCTTTCTTCTCAGCTCTTTTTGCTGAGTTGGGGAGGATTTTTACCTTTCAGTTCAGCCATAATCTTTCACCAGCATAGCATTGACATAACCCCTAGTGCTGGTGCCTCTTACAGTGTGGACTCTGCACAGGGGCAGACCTGCTGTCTACTTTCCTGCTGGATCCTGATCCTGTTGGAAATTCTCTCATCTTCTTTAGGTTACAGAGGTGTTGCTGGAACCAAAAGATTTCTTTAAGCACCTTTTCCCTAACCCAGGTGATCCAGATCTCAGATCCAGACCCACACAAAGTGCTCTACAGCAGAGTCACTTTGCCAAGTGAACATGGAACAGACAAGAGGACTCATTCAGAACTGCCTTTGCTCCATCCTGAAATAGAGCTGTGACACAGAGTGGGTGGTTGGAAAGGAGAGGACGTGTGGGAGAAGCCATCTCTGAGTACAGCAGGAGATCTCCAGGCACCTTTAACCCTGGGTGCTGCTTCCCCAGAGGAAACGGGCCAGGCCTTTCCTTGCATTTGGCTTTGCCATTCTCACAGAGGCTGTAAAAGATTTGCTTAAAAGTAACATTCAGAGTACACAGCCCAGGGAAACACTTTCATTTTGAAGCAGAAATTTATGTTAGTTCTCACCCTGTGATGTCCTACAATGCTTTGGGCAGCCTGTGCTTCTTCCTGGAGAAATTCCCAGTCCATCCATCCCCCCAGTCCAAGACTAGACAATGACAGGCTGGAAAAGGCACTGCTAGTGAGGAGATCAGTGCTGATGCTCTGGAGACAAAGGTGAGCCAGGAGGGCAGCAGGACACTGGCTGCTGTTCAGTGCCCTCAGAGATGTTCAGGGCCTGGAGCCCTTTTCTTATCCCCTGAATGTCTCATTCCTGTGCTGCTCCCAGTGCCTGGGATCTTCCTGACCATGAACACACACAGCAGGGGAGTCTCCTCTGTGCTGATGGTGTGATCACATCCAAAATCCCCTGCACAGACGCAGCTACAGTAGCTTGGCTTGTCCTGTGCTGTCTCGAGTATTTCATAGAATCACAGAATAGTTTGGGTTGGGAGGTACCTTACACCTCACTCTGTTCCACCCCCTGGCATGGGCCTGGACACCTCCCACCAGCCCAGGCTGCTCCAAGCCCCATCCAGTCCAGCCTTGGACACTCCCAGGGATGGGGCAGCCACAGCTTCTCTGCCCAACCTGTGCCAGGGCCTGCCCACCCTCACAGCCAAGAATTCCTTCCCAATAGCCCATCTCACCCTGCCCTCTGCCACTGGGAAGCCATTCCCCCTTGTCCTGCCCCTCCATCCCTTGTCCCCAGTCCCTCTCCAGCTCTCCTGGAGCCCCTTTAGGCACTGGAAGGGGCTCTCAGGTCTCCCTGGAGCTTTCTCTTCTCCCGGTGAACACTCCCAGCCTAACCCAGAGCTGCCTGTGACTCGAGAGGAGGTACTGGGGGTAAAACTTTGTCCTTAAGGTTTTCTGTTACTTGGGTTGAGCTGACGGCAAAGTTTCCTGTTGGAGAGCTCTGTGTGTAGGAATGCTTTGCCAGGGGGTGGTGGCTGACTTGGATCAGGTTGCATCCACTTGCATCCTCCCTCACCCTGGCTGGCAATGGGATTGAGGAAGGACTGCAGACTCCAAGGCTCCTTTTAGAAACTCCTGTTCTTAAGCCCCTGGTTCAGAGGGGTTCAGATCCAGCCTGCCCTCCCCAAGCCCACCACCCACTGCCTAGCCGTGAAAGGGGCTGTCTGTTCTAGCTCAGGTCCCTGCCCTGTGTCCCTGTGTGCCCCCAGCACTGCTCCTTGTGATGTCACAGCACTCATAAACTAGGTCAAACACCACTTAAACCCTGGCTTGATATCCCTTGGACTAAATTCCTGCCCTGCCGGAGTGTGCTCCAAAGGAGGTTAGGACTTGTGGCTTACAGAGAGCTAAGAAGGATGAACAGCTTTGCTTGCAGCTCAGTAAACAGAGCTGGGGCTCTGGGCAGGCCAGTCCCCTCCCCTGCCATCCCAGTCCCCTCCCTCCCAGACTAGGGAGGGGAGTTCATCCCCAGCTTCATCCCACCCAGGGATGTGTCCCACCCATGTGGTCCTTCAGAGAATCATTAAGGCTGGAAAACACCTCCAACATGATCAAATTCAACCCTTGACAGATCACCGTGTCCACTAAACATGTCCCCAAGTGCCACATCCACTCATTTGTTGAGCACTCACAGGGCTGGTGCCCCAGCACTGCCCTGCTGTTCTCAGGAGGTGCCTGTGGTGGCCAGGGCTGACACAAGTGCTCCTGGCCAGGGGGTGAGGAAGGTGAGGGCCTTGGGCTGTCCTGACTCACCTGAGCCTGTCCTTGGCCTCTTGGTCATGTTTCACCTATGTCACTTCCCCTCCAGGTGCTGCAGCCATGGGATGACATTGAATTTCTGTCCCTAGACACGTAGAAGAAATTTGGCCAGCACCCCTCTGCACTGACAAAGGCAGTGAGAGAGCACCTGTACAAGGGAGTCATGCCTGGGCTCTTCATGTCCCAAGCCCAGAGCTTTGGACAACCTCAATAAAAGTTACAGGACATTTATCTGTGGCTGTCCTTGATGCCATCAGAGAAAGGGCCCAGACCACACATGTCTTCAGATAATTTTGAGTCTCTGCTGATGCAAATCTGTTCTCAGGGTGACTGCAGTGACTCAGCACTAGGAAAGGAGGGAAAAAACCTTAGGAAAATCTTTTTACCCCACAGTTCTGGAGATTTCCAAGGAGGGAAAGAAAACTGGCGGGGGGGGGGGGGA
>VXBX01004094.1:165434-176333 GCA_013400415.1 Scytalopus superciliaris
GAGTGAACAAACAGTAGTAAGTGAAAGAACGGGGGAGGGGGGGGGGGACAGACGGGAAGTGTTTGCCCTTGGCACAAAGATGTTTTAGAAGAAGCGCACTGCTCAGTGCCAGGGAACACTGCAGGAGCTGGGGTCTGCAGGGCTGTGCTCTGTGAACACACTGGCCTCAGGCCTTGCTTCCAGCTCTTTCTGCAGGAGTTGCAGGAGTTTCCCTTCAGCCTTTCTGCGGCCTGGGCCAGGGGATGCAAGTGAAGGACAGCACAGGACTCTGGCAGGTGTGGAAGAGACAATTCCAGGAGCTGGACAGAGCCAGCCCTGCCACAGCAGCTACAGTGGAAGCAATCCCTCCCTAAGCCTTGTTACAGATAAGCCCCCCAGCTCCCCTGTGTTAAAGGTTGGAGCAGAAGGCAGGAGGGCTGCACAGCCTTCCTCACTTCAAGGTCTTTGTTGATGGAGCAAACAAGCCTCAAGGGTGGAATCAGTTCTCCAGAAGCAAGGCTTGTCTCTGTGTGTGATTAACCAGAGCCTTGTTTCAGCAGTAGCTGCTCACCCCTCCTGTTGGCCCTCCCAGGCCTCTCCCTGCCCTGGTCTCACCTCCCAGGACCCACTTGAAGCATCTTTGCCTGTTGCCCTGTTGGTACCTCTGGTTGCCCACCCCAGTCAGGGTGTGTTGGGGGCACCCCCTGCCCATCCAGCACTGTCTATGTCAACTGGGTGCTGTCTCAGGTGGCTGCTGCTGCATCACCCTCAGGCAGAAAATGTGTCACTCCCACAAACTGTGAGGGATTTCCAGTCACCCAAGCTCTCTTGGTGGTGTGCCCCACACTTCCTTGCTTTTCTGCTGTCTGACCCTGCAGGGAGCTGATTCAGCTCACTGAGTTCTCCCTGTCCCCACCACCCTCAGCTTTCTGCTGGTTCATGAGTTAGAGTGGCACAGTAAGCAGGGTTAGACTGGGGTGCCATCTGACCCTTCTGGCAGCAGCTCAGCCAACAGATGACACGTTTTTATCAGCCAGTGCTTGTTTTTGTGATCATTAATCATATAAAACTCCATCAGATGAGGAACTGGGACAGAACTTTTTTAGTCTCATGTGGTCAAATACTCTCCTTTTCCTTCCCCTGGAGCTTTGATCTCTGTCCCAAGCACAGCCTCTTTGAAAGAAGAAGCCTCTTTGGAAGAAGAAGGGTTTAATGCCTTCCCACTAGCAGAGGGCAGGGTTACATGGCATACTGGGAAGCAATTTTTCCCTGTGGGCACTGAGGCCCTGGCACAGGTTGCCCAGAGAAGCTGTGGCTGCCCCATCCCTGGGAGTGTCCAAGGCTGGACTGGATGGAGCTTGGAGCAACCTGGGCTGGTGGGAGGTGTCCCTGCCCATGGCAGGGGGTGGAACAAGATGGGCTTTAAGGTGCCTTCCAACCCAAACCAGTCTGGGATTCCATGAAGTGGCCTTCTATCTCTCTCAGCACACAACTGAGTGTGTGTGAGGTATTCTCCAAGCTTGTTTTTTTCCCCATCATTTTGGTATGTTTGGATGAAGGCTCAGCTGTGGATGCTCAGTGTAATGATAAGATTGAGCCCTGCAGGGAGGGTTGGGATCTTCCAGAGCATCTGTGCTGCTTGTGTGCTCCAAGGCCTGTGGAGACTGCAGCATAGACAGACTTCTGCTGAGGGACATCCCAGTGACATGGGACATCAGTGGCAAAGACTGCCATATTGGGCTGACTTACCCCACCATATCTACCTCCCCCTGGTATTCACCAACCCCAACGGTGTCCTGGACCTGTCCTGGTCCCCAGAGGGGTGTTGGTCACTCCTTGCTTTGTCTACCCATGCAGTGGCTGAGCTGCAGCTGGGAGCCCAGCCAGGAGAAGCAGCTGATTCTCTTTCAGAGACTTGCACATCAATAAATGTCTTGTTACAGATGTTTTCTTCACCCTCTTGGCTCTCATTTTCTCTTTTGGCTGCCCAAGCTTTCTATCCCACTGGCTGAAGAGATGTCTGTCTCCTGTGAGAGCTAAGGAATGGCTGAACAGGGGCTGGATGTGGATTTGTCCCACAGCCTTTTAGGTGAGTTGTTCAACAAGCCAGGTTATTTTTCACAGCATGTCCTGACTTTTCATGTCCAGCTCTTTGGTGAGACTGGTACTGCAGGTCCTGCTCGTGGCTGCCAGGGGCAGATGGGCCCTATTTGAGTTGCTCTGGAAAACATTTACCAACTGTCAAAACCAGCTGGCAAGAGAGAAGCCACATCCTTGGGGTGACAGAGCTCTGGGCAGGGGAGTTTGGTAACTGAATTCCCAGTGCATGGAAATGCCAGATAAGCTCCAAAAAACTCCATGGGAAGTGGTGGGTTAGAATGGGATTCTCCTTTCCCAAAGCAAATACTTCATTATCACTTGGAAATAGCTCCACTAGGACAGTGGGTGTCAGGACCCCCCAAGTGCCTGCTGAGGTTTGGGATTGCTCACTGGGGCCTTCCAGTGACACAGAACCCTGAACTTTCTCCCAGCTCACTGGCTCAGAGCAACAGCCACTGGACCCACAGAAACAGGAAGGCCCCTCCAAACCAGGTTCTTCCTTGCCAGGAACTCCTCTGCCTCCATCTGCTGAAGTAGCTCCTGGGGAAGAGCAGCCCAGCAAGGTTTGGCCTGGCTGGAGCACCAATCCAGAGGGATTGACAGAGCCTGACCTACTGCAGCAAGGCAACAAAGCCTGTTCCCAGAGAAGCAAGAGCCCTCTTCACTTCAGGACTTGGGATGTGGGAAGCAAAAGCGCAGAGTTGTGAGGCCCAGTGGGGAGTAACTGCATGTGCTGCAAGAAGTTTTACCTGACCTGTGGGTGTCTGTGATAGGAGCAGAGGAAAAGGCTGGAACTTGCTGGGAGAAAACCTGTGGTGGAGAGAACATGTTAAAAGCCACTTCCCATCCGTATTTCAGTCCTGTTCCACTTTCCAATGCCCTTTGCAAGACTGACAGCACCAGGCTCAGCCCTGAATCCACAGCAAACGTGCTGTTCACCAGGAGGGCTTAAAGACTGGGGAAAAGACCCCTGGGCTGCCCACAGGGACTGGCCTGGTGCTGGAATGATTCCTGCAGGAGCACAGAGCCCATTCCCTTGCAGTGGCACCAGGCCACTAGACAACTAGGCACTGGCCCAGGCCCTAATTCAGCATTTCCCTTTGTCACAACCAAGGAGTCTGGGCAGGGCCACTCTGAGTCCTCTGAGCTGGGGCTGGGGAGTCTGTCTGAGCGTGGCCTGGCAGAGGATGGGCACTGTAAACCCTGCAGCCACAGGCATCAGGCTCACTTCAGTGAAGATCATCCCAGCCACGCTGCTGGTTCAGTGGGAAGCACCAGAGCCCTGCACAGGGCAGAGACAAGGTGATCTCCACTGCTTTCTGACAAACAACTGGTGCACCCAAAACCTCCCTCCAGGCTGTTGGCCAGGCTGGCCCGGCTATTTTTGCCAGGCACCTGCAGGCTCCTGCCCTCAAGAGCCCTGAGAGAACCACAGACAATTTCTACTTTTATTATTACAGCCTAACAGAGTCTGGGACAGAGGAGAAGCAGCAGGAACCAACATGCAAAGCAACTGAAGCCCGGGGGCTGGGGGGAGACCCCCAGCTGGGCTCCTGTCACCGCTGACACGGCGACCTGGGGCCCTTTCCCTGCTCTGGGGCTGCTCCGTCGGGCCCCACAGCGGGACGGGCTCGTGGCAGACACCAAACCTACACACACAGGGAGGAGGGGAGGGCTGGCCCTTCACTGTGCCTGGAGGAGTCAGGTCTGTTGTCTGACTGGACTCCAGTGTGCTTTGAAACCGGGAGGGCACCTTAATCGTCACAGAATATCCTATACTGGCAGGGAGCCACAAGGATCATTGAGTCCAACTCCTGTCATCGAGTCCAACTTGTTAAATCTTCTCTATGCCAACAGGGAGAAGAAGGATCCTTCAGGAAGAGGTGCTGGCTTTGATAGCAAGTCAGAAGCTCAGATATTTGACTGTTGTTTTCCTGTGTCAGAGCTGGCACCTCTTGGAGCCCACAGCTCTTCTCAGTGCCTGTGATGGATGTTGAGGCCAGAGATTTCCACAGCATAAGGGAAATCTTTGCCAACAAGTAGCAATGGATGTCCTCGTGAAGGAAGAGGTGCGTCAGGCCCGGAGGGCAGAACAAACCCCCACCCCCAGAGACATTATGTCCTCCTGCACCTCTTCCTCTGACCGGCCTCGGCGTCCGAGCCGCAGGAGCTGTCCGAGTCGCTCCCTGAGGAGGAGGATGATGAAGGCTTTGACGTGCTATAGTTCATGCTCAACACCCACCCCAGTTTGTTGTGCAGCACCTGCTTGAGTCCCGGGGGCAGGGGCAGCACCTCCAGCGTGTCCACGTAGTCGGGCAGGAGCTGGCGCAGGCGGAAGCAGCACAGGTACTGCAGGGACGTGCAGCTGGCGCAGGACCGGATCACCTTCATGCTGCTCTTGGCCGCCGTCGAGCAAACCATGGGGTAAAACTTCTTGTTCTGCAGCTTCGTGGCTGCAACCCCTGCCAGGGCACGGCACCCATTAGTTTAGACAAGGGCATCTCACTTCTCCCACCTACCCTGAAGTGGCTGGAAAAAGCCTTCCAAAATCCCAATCTATTAAACAGCAAATGTGACCCTCCTCCCACTCACTTCACACCTGATACTCTGCTTTGCCAGTGCTTTCTGCTGCAGCCAGAGTCAGAGTGCAGCCCAGCCCTCCCCCTGCCTGCAGCCACTTGCTCTTACCAATGCACTTGCGGTTCTTGAAAAATGTGAGTGTCCCGTGCCACGTGTCCAAATGCACCCCAATAATGGAGCCCTGGCCAAACCTCGAAGAGAAGTTTGTTTTGTCTCCTTTGTGATGCAGCAGGCCTTAAAATACACAAAAAGAATGGCATTCTGTGGAAAACCTGTGCTCCATGAATTCATCCCAGCTTCAACGCTGCGAGTTCCTGCTGGTACAGCCTCTCTCCGTGTCTGAAACATCCATACCATCCCAGGGTGACCAGTGGAAAGAGGAAAGTTGAGGTTTTGCAACTACAGAGCACAACCCCGAACTGCTGACATGATAGTGCCACCCAGGTGCCCTGGAGGGTCCCACACTGGTCTAAGGGCTCTGCAAAAGATGACCAGGATTGATGCTCCAAGAGCTGCTGGCAGCCACTCTGGGTGCCCTTAATGAAGGGACTCACAGGTCTGGTGGCCTCTTTGGCCTCAACCCCGTAAGGGGACTCTTGTGCCACTGCTGCCTGTCCAGCCACCCTGTCCATGTTACCTGTGTAGGACAGTCCCCAGCTGTCCTCATCCTTGCCCAGGAGGCTGCAGAACGTGTGGCGGTACTTGTCCAGATTCACATCTGATGTCCCAATTCCCACCATCTGGGAGGGAAGGCCAGGAACAACACAGGCTTAGTGTCTTTTCAAGCAACAAAACACAACCCCACAACCCAGACTCCACTTCTGGCTCTCCCCTCCTCTTCTTGGCTCAGCCCAAAACACCCAAAGGGTTTGGTGAAGCCAAGTCAGACGTTTCAGGATGGGGCTAAAGGCACCCAGCTCAAATTTCCTTCCTAAGTGAGGGGGCCCAGCTGAACAAGGTCACTGTCCTGTTCACAGAATCCCAGACTGGTTTGGGTTGGACGGGACCTTAAAGATCATCTCATTCCCCCCCCTGCCACAGGCAGGGACACCTTCCCCTAGACCAGGGTCCTCCAAGCCCTGTCCAACCTGCCCTTGGACACTTCTAGGGATCCAGGGGCAGCCACAGCTTCTCTGCCCAACCTGTGCCAGGGCCTGCCCACCCTCACAGCCAACAATTCCTTCCCAATAGCCCATCTAAACCTGCCCTCTGGCTCTGAGAAGCCATTCCCCCATGTCCTGTCCCTCCATCCCTTGTCCCAAGTCCCTCTCCAGCTCTCCTGGAGCCCCTTTGGGTCTCACCTGAGGGGGCACAACCCCCTCACCCATAGCTGGAGGCAGCTCTGCAGGGGGGGTCTCACCTGAGGGGGCACAGGGGCAGAATCCCCCCCTGCCCTGCTGCCCACACTGTGGGACCAGCCCAGGGCACGGGGGGTTTCTGGGTGCCAGCACACACGGCTGGGGCACAACCAGCCTCTCACCCACCCACACCCCCAGGTCCTTTCCCTCAGCCCCACGTACCATGTCAGTGCCATACACTGGGGAGGTCATTTTGATCTCCCAGAAGTGCTGCCCATCTGCCAGCTCCTTGTTGCCACGGATGGCGGCGGTGCCACAGCTGTACTCCATGTGGAAGTTCACCTTGCGGTTGTCACACGTCAGCAGGGTGGCTGTCGACTTGTTCAGGTCATCCCACACCCAGTCAAAATCTGTTAAGGATCAGAGAGATGACAAGGATGGGCAGAGACCCTCAGGGAGAGATGCCCAAGCCAAAGCACAGAGGCACATTGTTTTAAGGGCCTGGTGGTGGTTTTATTTTTAGTTTTTGATTGTTTAAGAGGGTAAATCTTAAGCTGTGCACATCAGAGTTGTCTGATGCCTGAACAGTGTCCCACCAGGGATGGTTCAGTGCTCCCAAGCTGTCAGCATTCCCCAGTCCCCATTTTGGCTGGGTCTGTAGATCCCACAGAGCCTTCCTTCTCCTTCCACTCCTTGTGGGCTCAGGGGGTGGCTCTGCCATGCCATGGCTTTCTCAGCCAGCCCAAGCCCACCCTGTGCTCCAAGCACACCATGCTGGGCATCCTGCCAGCATTCCAGGGATCAGGAGAGCCGTAAGCACCGGGGCCTGTTTCACTGGTGGCCTAAGCCGGATCAGAAGGCAGGTCCCCAGAGGTGAACTCTGACGCCCTAAGGGGTTCAGCTCTGAGCCCTGGGAACACGACAGCAGGCACGGGCTGGTAATCCCACTCTGTGGCCTCGGGATGGAAACCCAGGGCTGCAGCCCCTGCCCCCCAGCCCCTTACACTCATCCTCCTCGCCGCAGCGGCAGTCACGGACACGGTGCAGAGCGTGCAGGCTGGAGCAGAACGGGGCCTCGCTCTGGCTCTCACAGTTGCAGTAGGACTCTCCCGTCACGGGGATGGCGCTGGGGATGGAGGGAGACAGGGAGGCAAACTCCGGCTCCGAGTCCGAGTCGCTGTGCTGCTGAGAGAGCAGGGAGTGGTCACTGCCGGGCACCCCCAGGCTCGTGCCACATCACGGGGAGGCTGTACCCATGGAATTACCCTGCTCTGGGACACAGTGTTTGCTGAGCTGTAGGGACCTCTCAGCACTTACTACATGTGTATGTTCTTTGTGCCTTCCAGGGGCAGGAGCTGTCACAGCAGGGTCAGCCCAAGCCTATAACACACACATTTCTAAGCAAACTGTGCTAAAGCTTTGGCTTTCAGTGGCAGGTTCCAGCCAGCTGGAGACCCTGGGCTGAGAGGAGGCACAGAGGCCAAGGAGGGAAAGGGAGAGGAGGGCAGAACAAAGGGGAGCTGGTTCAGCTCCTCAGGCCAGCGCTGCAGACGGGCCCACAGGGAACCTACAGCAGGATTAAAGGGCTTTGTTTACTTTCATCCATGAACACAAAAACTTGATTTACTGTTCTGCAGTGCCAGGAGACCAACGTGTCCCTGCACTGGACACTGTGGGAGGCACAGCATCATCTGCCCTCTGTGTTACAGGAGGTTTGGTACTGCCCAGTGGGTTCTCTTGCCACTGATTGCAGTGAGTTACTCTGGGTTTACACACTGCTCAGGTGTACCTTCTTGTTATTCATCCCTATGGCAGACTTTGTAAGGGGTATTTAACGAAAAAAATCCTTGTTCTTGTAGCTGTGTAAGACAAAGGGAATTGAATTACTTGGGCTTACACGTCCTGCACAGCCCTCCCCCTCTAGTCTGGAGACTCAAGAGTTTGGGTTCTGTCTTTGTTAACTTCTAACTTCCCTAACTACTGCCACCTAGAAATCCAGTCGTTCCCATGACTGCAGGAACAGGAAGCTGCTCTGCCTGCAGAGAACAGGCTCATTTTCTGAGAGCACAAGGCATGTGTTTGGACACTATGGCATGGCCTCATGGCTTCAGCCTGGCTCTGAAGCCCCTGGAGCAGCTCCTTGTGGCCCCACCACTGCACCAGGAACTCACTCACTCACTCACTCAAGAAGTGGGGCAAAGAGTGAAGGATGGCAGAGGTGAATTGAAGTCACTCCTCATGGTGTTTTACTGACTGATCTTCCTGCTGTGTTCCCATCCCCAGCACACCTGGAGGTGCACGTTACAGAGCAGGAAACAGGAGGGAATTTCAGTCTGAAGACACCTGAGCCTGTAACTTCAGGGGCTGAAGCCACCCTGCTGTCTTCACCACCAGCCCCCAGCCCCATGGAGCCCAGGAGGGAGCACAACTGGCTTAGGGAACTGATCCACTTCAAACACATATCTAGAGCTCCAGTTTCAAAAGGATATTTAAAAATGTTGTATGTACTTTATGTACAACACACCCATTCTATGCTTAAAAAAGCATTTAACTTAGAGAGAATCACAGAATATGCTGAGTTGGAAGGGACCCACAAGGATCATCGAGTCCAACCCTCAGCCCTGCACAGGCCCATCCCCAGGAATCACACCCTGTGCCTGAGAGGATCACCCAAAAGCTCCCTGAGCTCTGGCAGCCTTGGGGCTGTGCCCACTGCCCTGGGGAGCCTGGGCAGTGCCCACCACCGTGTGAGGGAAGAACCTCTTTCTGATATCCGACCTAACCCTGCCCTGACACAACTCCAGCCATTCCCTGGGTCTGTTCCTGGTCCCCACAGAGCAGAGATCAGTGCCCGCCCCTCCCGAGGAAGGTGGACCTGCAATGAGGTCTCCCCTCAGTCTCCTCTTCTCTGGCTGGACACCCCAAGTGCCCTCAGCTGCTCCTCGCCATCTCCTCATCGCACCTCCTCATCTCCTCTGGACACTCCAATGGCTCAATGTCAGGAGAGGGAACCCTCCCTCCCCCCGTGCCCCCCAGAGCCCCCGGCTCAGCCTACCTGCCCATCAGAGTCGTACCCCCAGCCGCGTGTGCCGGCCCTGCCGTCGGCCTCGCGCCGGACCCCGCTCAGGACGAAGTGCCAGGCCCGGCTGCTGCGGGGGCGCCGTGCCATGGTGCTCCTGGAGAGGTAGGCTGGGGACAAGGGACAGGTTACACAGGGCCACCTGTCCCAGGGCCGCTCCTGGGCTCTGCAGCCCCCCCAGAGCCTCCCGAAGGGATCAGCACCAGCCCCGCCGGCAGATCAGCCCACGCACAGGAGGCTCCGTCCCCATCAGGCGCCTCGGCAAACTTCAACCTGCTTCTCCACACAGGGTCAACTTCTCCCCAAGCCCTGGTGCTCAGCTGGCCCCCAGAAACCACCCTGAGTCCCAGCAGTGGCAGCAGCTGCCCCTCTGCAGGGCATGGATTCAGCATCCAGGGATGCAGATCCCACTTTCCCGGGGAGCCTCCTCAGGGTTGTCAGAATCACAGAAGGGTTTGGGTTGGAGGGCCCTTAAAGCTCATCCCATTCCACCCCCTGCCATGGGCAGGGACATATTCCACTAGCCCAGGTTGCTCCAAGCCACCAAGGCACAGCCTCCCTGGTGCAGAGTGACCTCGGGCAGCTGTCCTGGCCCGGGCCCTGGCCCCCCCACAGCCCCTGCAGGGAAGGGATTGTCCCGCTGCAGCTGGGGGAGGACTCTGCTCTCAGCATTCAGGGCAGGGGAGAAACTGCCGTCCTGCTCACAGGAGGGAACCAGCCTTGTCACAGACCTGCCCTTACTTGCCCCAAGGACAAGGACAGGAGGGAGGCAGTTGCTCTCCCCACAGCGAGCAGGGACGTTGTTCACATTGCCAGAGGCCCCTTCCCTGTGCACAGCCTGACAGCCCCAGCCACCACACAGGAGTGTTGCACTGGATGTGACAGGGAAACCTTCCAATCTCATTTCCCTGAGGTTTATCTCTGCAGGGATCAATGTCCCACCAGGAGACACCGCAGGGGTGTAACCCCCCCACCCATCTCTTGGACCCCCTCCCTCAGCTCAGCCCCTGGGACTGCGGATCCCGCAGACCTGCCGTGGCTCAGCCCCGAGCCAGGGCTGCCAGAGAGCTCCTGTCCCTGCTCCTCCTGTGCCTCAGCCCCAGGCCGGACTGGCAGCTCCTGGAAAACCAGGGCAGGCTCAGCCACGGCCGGTTATGCGGGTGCCCAGGGCTGCCCTGAAGGGCTCTGGGCATCCCACCTGCCAAAATCAGAGGGCTCACACCCTGCCAAGCACAGCCATGCTGGGGGAGCACCTAAACCCACACCAGAAACTTTCTGCAGCTCTGCTGGCCCGGCCCTCCCCGCGGCCGGCCTCACGGCACTGACCCAGCACAGAGGGAACAGTCACTCGCCGAACTGTTATGGTTCGGAGAGCCCTCTGAGATCGCCA
Organism: Scytalopus superciliaris; assembly: GCA_013400415.1. Taxonomy (NCBI): domain Eukaryota; kingdom Metazoa; phylum Chordata; class Aves; order Passeriformes; family Rhinocryptidae; genus Scytalopus; species Scytalopus superciliaris. The sequence goes on from VXBX01004094.1 coordinate 175,861, forward strand.
AATCCACCCACACTCCCATGCCCCGGGACTGCCAAGGCCGCCCCTGCCCCCGAGTGCCACAGGCTGTGAAGCCCCTCCAGCGATGGGGGCGCCCCCCCTGCCCTGGGCAGCTGTGCCAGGGCCTGCCCCCCCTTTCAGTGACGGAGTTTCCCCACTATCCAGCCTGCCCCTCCCCGGACACGCTCCAGCCGCCCGATGCCTTTCCTGCCCTGCCGCGCGGGGCCCGGCACAGGGACGGGCACTGTCCCGGCCCGGCCCCGCTCCCTGCCCGCTGAGGGCGGGCCCCGCCGCCGGACCAGGCCAGGCCCGGCCCGGCCTGGGCCGTACAGCGCGGGCCCGGCCTGAGCCGAACGCCGGCCCTCGGCTCTCACCCGTGCGCGGTGCCCGTGCCGGTCCCGGTGCCGGTCCCCGATCCCCGATCCCCGCTCCGATGCCGATCCCGGCCCCGCTCCCAGCCCCGGCCCGGCCCGGCC
>VXBX01004094.1:176806-190307 GCA_013400415.1 Scytalopus superciliaris
GACACTGGAGGAAGGAAACGCCAAGGGCCTGAGCTCACCCGCACCCTGACCAGCCCTGCGTGTGTTTGTGGATCAGCCGCCCAGTTGCCACTTTGGTCATCGGGACAGGCCTTTATTCCTCATAGAATATTTACTGCCATTGTTCTTATTGTCCCTTTTCTGATGGCCAAAGGGCTCTGGCACGTCCTGCTCCCTGTGATCTGTGACAGCCCCCAGGGCATGGCTGGGGCAGGGTCAGGTTGGATCTCAGGGCAGGTCCTTCCCCCAGAGGGTGGTGGGCACTGCCCAGGCTCCCCAGGGCAGTGGGCACAGCCCCGAGGCTGCCAGAGCTCCAGGAGGGTTTGGATGATGCTCTGGGGCACAGGGTGGGATTGTTGGGGTGTCTGTGCAGGGCCAGGGGTTGGATGGATGGTCCTTGTCGGTCCCTCCAGCTCATCACGTTCCATGATACACTTCAACTAGACTCGCTGGGGCAGTGGCGGGGGCTGCTCTCTCCCAGCAGAAGACACTGATGCCTCCTTGTTCCCCCAGAGAGAAGCACCAACCTGCTGGGGGTGAGGCACATCCTGCTGGTGCTCTCGGGGAAGGGCGGGGTGGGCAAGAGCACCATCTGCACGGAGCTGGCACTGGCACTGCGGCACGGCGGGCACAGGGTGAGTGGGGCTGGGGCAGCTCTGCCTTCCCTCCCTGCCCCAGCTGGGCTGGCCTGGGCTCCTGTTTTGCTCTCTGTGTGTGTCCTGCGTGGGCAGGGAGTGGGTTCTGTATGAAAATGCTGTTTGTGGTCGTGGTTCAGAGGGTTCTTCTGTGTGGGTCACTGGATCGGGTAAGTGTAGGTAATTTCTCTTTTATCCAAGAGAGTAAAATCACCCAATATTTACTGTTGGTTTGGAAACTGAGACACTGAGAAATGACTTGGCTGGTTTGCAGTTTAACCCACTCCTTCTGTGGGGTGAAGTGGGTGAGCTGAAGGACACTGATAGTGGGGGCAAAAGGGAACTGTGTGGGCCCCAAGACAGGCTGAATTCCATGAGGGCCTTTCTAAAGGCTCTGTGCAGCCAGTGCCACTGGGATTGTGGTATAAGGATCTCCCCAGAGTGCCTGGAAACAGCCAGGAGATGCTCCTGGGGGGAAGGAGGCTGAGAGTGCAGTCACATTTAAAGCAGTTCTTTGAAACTGTGCTTCAAATGTGTCTGTGAGCACCCCAAGTTTGGGGGCTGCCTCTCCCTGCCCAGGAAAGGAGCCTGGGAGCCCTGAACCCACCCTGTCTGAGCTGTGCTGGTCCCACAGGTGGGGATCCTGGACGTGGACCTGTGTGGGCCCAGCATCCCCCGCATGCTGAGGATGCAGGACCGGGCTGTGCACCAGTGTGACAGTGGCTGGGTGCCCGTGTTCGTGGGCCAGGACAGGGGCATCGCCCTCATGTCCATCGGCTTCCTGCTGGAGCGGCCGGATGACGCTGTGGTGTGGAGAGGGCCCAAGAAAAACGGTAATGCTGGGGTTTGCTGCTGGTGAAACCTTCCCTGAAACCTTAGGGAACCCTCCTGGAGGCAGTGTTGCTCCTGGGCAGGTCATTCCTTGGGGGAGCAAGGCTCCTGTTCTGTAGGAGTGGGTTTGGATCACTGAAATGGGGAGAGTTGTGCTGACACGTTTGTTGCCAAATTGCCCTGCCCTTGCTCCCTGGGTCTGTGTCACCCAGGGTGCTTCCCACCCCCTGTCCCATGGCTCCCAAGGCATCAGTTGTGTGTGTGTGGGGGTTTATCTGCCCCCTTTTATTTCCACAGCTTTGATCAAACAGTTTGTCACCGATGTGGCCTGGGGAGACCTGGACTTCCTTATTGTGGACACCCCTCCGGGCACATCCGATGAGCACATCTCCACAGTGGAGGCCTTGAGGCACTACAAGCTGCTTGGAGCAATCCTGGTCACAACACCCCAGGTACGACAGGGGGCTGGAGCTCCTGGGCAGGCTCTGCCTCTGGGAATGGTTTGGGGGGTGTTCACACAAGGGTGTCTGTGGCTGCTTGTTCTACACATCTGCCTCCCACTTGATTTGGATCTGCTCTAGACCCACAGTGGGCAGAGGGACCCCCATGTCCTGGTGCTCTCCCCCCAGGCCGTGTCGGTGGGGGACGTGAGGCGGGAGCTGACGTTCTGTAAGAAGACGGGGCTGCGTGTCCTGGGCGTCGTGGAGAACATGAGTGGCTTCGTGTGCCCCCACTGCTCTGTGAGCCTGCCAACCTGCTGGGGGCCCTTCCCTGGGGGGGGTCCTGGGCAACACCACAGAGGTGATGCTCTGTGGGAGGGGAGGTGCTGCCAACCTTGGGAAAAGCCACTGGCTCTGCTCTCCTGAGGACTGGGAGAGGGTGAGGGCACAGGCCCAGAGGGTGGAGGGGAGCTGGCTCTGCTCAGGTGCTGTAGTACCTGCCCTGTGTGACAGGGCTCTGGAATTCATGACTCCTTGCTGTCCTTCCTCCTCCAGGAGTGCACAAACATCTTCTCCAGAGGCGGAGGGGAGGAGCTGGCCAAGCACGCCGGAGTGCCCTTCCTGGGTGGGTGGCCTCTGGAGCAGAGCTCTGCTTAGGGATGATCTTGTGGTGCTGTGGGAGGGCTGAGTGCAGAGAAGCAGCAGCACAGGGCAGGGGGGTTGCACTCCAGTCACTGTGAGTCCCAGGCAGAGCTGAGGAGTGGGTCGTGCTTTGCTCCTCTGCCATCCCAACTGCTCACAGTGGGCACCTGGCTGGGGCAGAGGGGGTGGTGCCAGCAGCCTGCTCTGCCTGCTGACATCATGGTGACAAGGTAAACAAGTCTGGAGCTGCCCAAAACCCATGTTGTAATGTTCTGGAACCTCTCTGAGAAATGGGGGCTGTGGGCTGAACTCTGCTCCTGGACAGGGCTGGGATCTGGGGGTAGTCCTGAAGCACTGGGGTGGGGTCTTGGGCCCAGAGGAAGTAGTTACCCATGAGAATTAGCTCCTGAAGAGCTCAGGGAGGGCAGTGGTTTCTTTTTCCTATTGATTCTTCTGGAGTTGTCTCTGACAGTGTATTTCTTTAACCCTGACTCCAGACCTTTGCTATACAATGACCAAGCACTCACTCTGCCCACTCCTGTCCCACAGGCTGTGTTCCCCTGGACCCCCAGCTCAGCCAGAGCTTGGAAGAAGGCAGAGACTTCATCCAAGAGTTTCCCAAGAGCTCTGCCTTCCCTGCCTTGACTCACATTGCCCAGCAGATCTTGGATACATCACAGCAAAGCTCCTGAGAAGGGTGTGGAGCTGGACTGTTCCCAGCCGAGCCCTGGGCTGTCAGGGAAGGGGGCTCAGGAGCTGGTTATGTCTGAAATTATCTCACTGTGGAGTGAGGGAGGGAGGGGAAGCACAGATTCCTGCTGCTCATGGCAGTCTCAAAAGGGAAGTACTGCTCCATTCCCCTGGATCCAAAGACTCTGGAGTTACAGTGGCAAGTGGCTGTTCTTCCCTCAGTGAATCCACATGGCATCCATGATCCGGATCGTGGTTCCATGTGCTGCTGCCTCCTCCTGCTTTCTCTGTGGGTTGGATTTCATGGTACTTGGTTCGGTGATGGATTCCAGGGTCCTTGGTTCCGTGGCTGAGTCATGCTGGATGCTCCCAGGCCAGGCCCCCGTGCTCAGGACTTGCTGGTTCCCGGTGAGGGACTGTCTCCAGGAGCTCTCCCACCTGTGGGATCTGCATCCCATCACACTGAAAACGAGGCCTTGGGACTGCTGGGCTTATGTGACTCAGGAATATTTTCAGAGGTTCCAGGCAGTAAACACTTTTCCTAAATCCAGGTCTGTGACTTCTGTTTTTCCATGGCTTTAGGCCTCACTGTAGGTCTGAGTCTTGGCGTTGCCAGCACTTCATGTACATTCAGGTACTTCCCGTTTTTCCCTTGTTTCCTTGCTAAAATTCAGCTAAATCCCTCTTTCTGCAATGGCTTCAGGATCCAGCCTGTCCTTTGTCTTCTGTGGGCTGGCCCTGGCAGTCTTTCATGGGGTGCTTTGCCATGGCTGTTCTCCACTCCCCTGCCACACCTGGGGCTCCTCTGTGTCCCCAGGTGGTTTGTGCTTCATTGCTCTTGAGTATTCCTTAGACCTCTTGGCATGGGCTGCTGCTCCCCTGGAACCTGCCCTCCTCTTGCAGGCTGGGGCAGCAAGTGGAGGTGGTGGCCTTGCATCTTATCTCCCTCCCTCCTGGACTCTGAGCCCCTCCTGCCTGGCTTCCCTCTCTGTGTCTGGGACTTGCCCTCACAGTAAAGTTTCAGGAATACAGGGAAATCTTAGGTTCCCACTAACCAGACTGGATCATATCAGTCAGCTGTTGCTTGGAGGAGAGCAGGAGCACCATCCACTCCTGTTCCCACTGTGCCTGTGGGACCCACACCTGGCCAGGTTTCCCCATGTGTAGTTTTCCAGGAAAATTTTACCTGACCTTTGAACACTTATCTGGGATCTGGAGAGCCAGGAGCAGTGCTGGAGTCTGACAGGGTTGTTGGCTTCTGGGGGGTGTCCAGGGACCTCTTGCTCGCTCCCTGGGCACATATCACCCACCCAGAGCTTGTGGGAAACTGAGTTCCTCACCACCCCCTCCAGGACCTGCACCCCTCAGAGGGGCTCTGGGCAAAGAGCCTGCGACCCTGCACCCCTCACCCCGGGGGCTCTGGGAGGAATCCCCAGCCGGGGGCAGCACAAGCTTTGGAACAAACATACTTACAAGATGGATTGCAATAGCTCCAAAGGTTTATTTGTCTGCTGCCATTTATCAGGTGAGTGACGTGTGGCTTTCTGCTGCGGCAAGGAATCATTAAAGCAAGTCCTTTTCCCCTCTTCCCTAAGCTCCGGGGGGCTTTTAGGATTTCTCCACTGCTCCGTGGCAGGAGGATGCTTGGTTTTGTCCCACAGAAGTCCTGGCCTGGGCAGGAATGCTCCTCACTGGGGCTGCAGGCTGGGGGTGCAGCATTGCCCCATTCTGGAGGCTCAGAGATGCTCCCACTGGGAACAACTGGGGGCTGCCATTTAAATATTAAAGGGCTGAAACATTCAGTTTGAAGCCCAGGCACTGGTGCCCTTCCAGCATTGCCTGGGCGTGACCCTCCTTGCAGTGGCAGCTGGAGATGGTGGCAAAGCCAGGCTGGGCTGGGGTGGCCACAGACCCCCAGCTCCTGCTGCTGCCCCGGGCCAGGGCGGGGGCAGGTGAGGCTCCCCCATGGGGAACAGCTCCTCCCTGGCACAGCTCAGCAGTGAGCAAAGCTCTCCTCGGTGGTGTCCCGCAGGTCCAGGCCCGCCAGGGCCGGGGGGCGCAGGCAGGTGAGGTTGTTGTAGGTGTACACGGGCACGTGCGTGTCGTCCCCCTCGGCCACCGACTGCACAAAGCGCGGCACCACCACCGGCTGCTGCAGGGAGAAGTCCCGCAGCCCCTTCAGGGAGCAGTTGCAGTGCCAGTTGTTGCCCCCCAGCCACAGCTGCTCCAGGGTGAAGGGGGGGCACAAGAAGCCCACAGAGAAGGTCTCCAGGGAGTTATTCCTCAGGCTGAGGTACCGCAGGTTGGCCAGGGGGGAGATGACGGTGCTGTCCAGTGTATCCAGCTGGTTATGGGAGAGATCGAGCCAGAAGAGTCTCTGGAGCGGGCTGAAGGTGTCCTGGGAGACCTCAACGAGCTGGTTGGAAGAGAGGAAGAGGTACTCCAGGTTGCTCAGCCCCACGAAGAGCTGGGGCGAGAGGTGGCTTAGCCTGTTGTGCTTCAGGTCGAGCTCCAGGAGCTCGTGCAGTTCACTGAAGCTCCGGTCTTCGATGAGGGAGATGCTGTTGTGCTGCAGGAAGAGCCGCCGGAGGCTGGAGAGCCCAGAGAAGGTGCTTGCCCGGATCCTGCCCATGCAGCTGTGCTCCAGGTGTAGGCTGTGCAGCTTGGTGACCCCCTTGAAGACAAAGTCAGGGAGGACCTTGATGCAGTTGGCAGACAAGTGCATCACCGCCACATTGTACAGCCCCAGGAAGGCCCCCGCCCTGATGTCCTGCAGCTGGTTGTTGTTGAGGCTGAGGACCTCCAGCTGCCCCAGCCCCTCGAAGGTCCTTTCCGCCAGGCTCCGGATCCTGTTGTGCCCCAGCTGCAGCTCCTCCAGGAACTGGAGGTCTTTGAAGGTCCTGGGCCTCAGGCTGGTGATGGAGTTGGTGGACAGGCGCAGGACGTGCAGGCTCAGGAGGCCCAGGAACGTGTCCTCATACAGCGAGACCAGCCGGTTGTGGGACAGGTCCAGCCACCGCAGGGACTTCATGCCCATGAAGGCGCGGGGGGCGATGGCGTTGATCTGGTTGTGGTTCAGGTACAGCTTCTGCAGCTTCTGCAGCTTGACAAAGATGTTGATCTTGATGCCCTTGAGCGCGTTCCCGCTCAGGTCCAGCTCCTTCAGCTCGGTGAGGCTGCAGAAGAGCTGGTGCTGGAGGTAGGGGAGCTTGTTCCCTGCCAGGATCAGCTCCCTCAAGTTGGGCAAGTCGTGGAACACCTTGTCAGGCAGCACCACCAGCGAGTTCCAGCCCAGGTTCAGGTACCAGAGGTTGGAGAGCCCGGCGAACAGCCCTTCCTCCACCTTGCTGAAGTGGTTGTTGTTGAGGCTGAGGGAGACAAGGTTCTGGGTGTGCAGGAAGGTGTGCGGGGCCAGGTGCTTGAGGCGGTTGCGCTCGAGGTGCAGGTGGAAGAGGCTGCGCAGCCCGTGGAAGGCGTGCTGCTCCACGCTGGCCAGCTGGCTGCTCTGCAGGTCCAGGAAGTCCAGCCCCGACAGGTTTCTGAAGGCAGTGGCTGGCAGGAGGGTGAAGTTGTTGCCGTCCAGCCACAGGGCCTTGGCGTTGGGGGGCACGTCCTCGGGCAGGCGCGTCAGGTTGCGGGCGCTGCAGAACACATTGAGCTCCTCGCTGTAGTCGTCCAGGCTGCAGGCACAGGGGCTGGGGCAGCGGGGGGGGTCCATGTCCCCCTGCTCCTTCGGGGGGTCACCCCCAGGGGGCTGGGAGGCGGCGGCCAGCAGCAGGGCCAGGGGGAGCAGGAGGGGGATGCCTGCTGTGGGGTGGGGAGCAAAAGGGTCAGTGTGGGGCTCCGGCTGCTCTTGGGGAGCCCCTGGGGACCCTCCTGCCGGGTGCCTGCACTGCTGGCACTTGGGGGGTGAAGGGGTGGGCCCCAGCCCCTGCACACGTGGAGCAGCTGCAGCAGTTTTGAGAGGCTGGATCCTGTGTGACAGGGTGTGGGATCACCCCCCAGTCCTGCCACAGCTCAGACATCTTGCGTGCATGGACCCCCAAAATTCACCTCTATATTGCAGCAGCAGCAGCCTCTCCCTTTCTTGGGGAAAAAACCCCCAGTCCCATCTTCTCCTTCCTCCTCAGCTGCCCCCCCTTAACTTGTTGTTCCTGAGAGCTGAGGGGTCTCTGTGCTGCAGCCCCTGCCCATCCCTGCAGCCCCCAGCTCTGCCCTGCAGCACCAGCCAGCCCCCCAGGGCAGCTTGGGGGCCCCCCAAAGTGTCTTACTAGCAGTGGAGGAGGAGATGAGTGCAGGGTGATGAAGCCCCAGCAGAGTCTGAGCTTGTCCCCCCAGCCCCAGCCAGGCCCAGGGCAGGTTCCCCAGCCTCACCTTTGCCTGCGCTCATGGCGACGGGCAGGGCAGCTCCTGCTCCTGCTCCCGCTCCTGCTCCCGCTCCGCTCTCCGGCCGCGCTGCCGCAGGGATGGATGGAGCAACCACCTTGACGCCTGTCCAGCCGCCCGCCCGGCCGGGCTTAACCCCACTGCTGCTGGGCTGGGCTGGGGCTGAGCCCCCGGGACAGCCTGCCCCGGGATGGGCTCCTCCCTGCTCCCCCTGCTCGGGAACTGCCTTTAGGGCAGCTCGGGAAAAGGGCACGGAATAAGATGTCCAGGAATCTGATGGAGTGGGAATGGGGATCCTGCCAAAAATAGGGTTTGTGTGGGCAGTGAGTGTGGAGGGAGGGATGGGGCAACCTCACTGGGCTGACCCTGCCCTGATCTCCTGGAGGGTTCTGAGCAGCATCACTGACCCTTCTCTGCATGCCTGCCCTGCTCTGCTGGGGATGCCCTGGGATATGCCCTGGCAGAGGGTCCTCCTGTTGCATCAGGACCCTGAGGCTTGGAGCATCTGTAGTACACAAGGATTAGAGGTGTGGGCTGAAACACCTGAGAGTTTATGGCAATGCAAGTGGGAAATGAGTTGAGAATGGAAAAACACTCTTCTCTGTGTGACACTACAAACCTCAGGGCTGAACCTCCAGACCCCTCCTGTGGGTATATCTTACCATTTTGTGGGTGGAGATGGTGCTGGAAGCACCACAGGCTTGGCTCAGTTTTTTTGTGCCAAAGGGGAAGCAGAGAGCAAAGCTGGGGTCCCACTGGTGAGGTCCCCTGGGTCCCCCACCAGCCCCTGTACGGTGGGGTGATGGTGACTGGTGCTCAGGGCTGGCAGATCACACTGTCCCCTTGGCAGCTCATCAAAACCACCCCAGGGAGGCCAATGACCTCAACCTGTGTTCCAGGTCGTTTCTCCAACACAGGTTCTGTGGAATCTTTTACCAGCTTCCAGGAAAGAAGGAGAAAGAAAATGCCTCAGCAAGAGGAGCCTCGTGGCCAGCAGCTGCCAGATGGTAAAGCCATGGCCAACCCTTCCCCATGTCCTCGTAGCCTCATTCCTCCCTGAAGATGCACCAGTCTGGCACAATTCCCATCTACACCTCCAGGAACAGGTATTTCCCACTGGTGTTGCTCTTCCCAGCCCTGGTTCCCTCCATGCTGGTCCATGAGCTGAAGGTGGAGCAGGGATGCTCTTCACCACCAGTTCCATGCCATGGGCATCCCCATTGGAGCCTGGCATCTCCCCCAGCTCCAGTTCCCACTAGGCTGGTTTGGGAGGTGGAGATGGAGCAGGAAAGCTGTCCACCAGCAGTCCCACATCAGGAGTACCCCCACCATGCCCATCCCCTTGGGATCCTCAGTTCATGTCCCCTCAGCTCCACAGGCCCCATCTCAGCTTGCCGTCACTGAACTCGGGCAGTTCCGTGCCCATGGGAAGAGGTGTTGGAGAGAGACATCCAGGCTCCAGCCTTGCAACACAACTTTCTCACAGGCACAGCTTTCTCCCTTCCCTTTGGCTCTGAGTGGCATTCTCCTCCTCCTCTATTTTAATCCTCTCTTCTGGGAATTTATAGATCAGACGGGAGAAAGGAGGGATGGGGATACATGCACCCACTAATAGGCACTGAGCACATATTGACACAAGGTGTAATCAATATGGAAACTAAAAAGAGCTGAACCAGCATGGCTCAGGCAGCCAAAACCCACAAACCTCTTTGGGAAGTTTAAATGAGCCCTGCCTATGGCTGGGAGCAGGTTTATCCCTGCCTCCAGCAGCCCTCTCTGTGGAAATACCTAATGAGATGCAACGGGAAAATAGAGGGTCAATAAGCAAACCCTTTCCCAGCGTGGCTGCAGTGCAGGGGGGAGCTGAACCCATCTCCACCTTTAAGGGTCCTTGAGGCATCTCCTCTAGACCTGTCTCCACCTTTAAACCTCCCTGAGGGCATCTCCTCCAGATGTGTCCCATCACCTGTGGCAGGAGATGCTGCATGTTGGTCCCTCCAGTGTGACCAAGAGCCCATTCTGTACACCTGGACCTCCACCTGCCTGGTGTACCATGGCTCCGTGGGGACACACATCACAGAAGTCCTCCTCCCACCATGTCCCTGGCCAGTGTGGATCTCCCCACCTGATCCGCTCCCCACATTTCAGCTCCAGCAGGTAATCTCCCTGGCCAGGACCAAAGTCTGAGCCACCTCCCCTAGTTACCATGGAGAAGGCTGTAATGGTATTAGGAAAAGCAGCAAAATGATAAAAACGTAGGTTTAAAATCTATTTAAACTCTAACGAATCATTTACCTTCCCCAACAGCCCTCCTGTGCCTGCAGGTCCCTCCCCAGGGACCTTCCCAGTCCCTGTGTGGGAAATGCCACCAGCTGTCCCTGGCTCCCTGTTCTGGCTGAACTGGGCTGGCTGAACTGGGGAGGGACTGGTGCTGCTGGCCCTGCCAGGTCTGCTGTGGGACCCCAGGAGCTCCCTGGTCCATCCCACCCACCAGGGTGAGTGACCAGGGACAGCTCTGGATAGCAGCAGGAACAGCACCAACCCAGGCTGAGCCCTGAGGGGAGGAGGGATGTGACACATGTGGTGTTGTCACAGCTGAGTTAGGGAGTATTTTTAGCAAATCTTGCCAAATATTGTCCCTGTTTGGAGGAGACCATCTCACGTTGCCAGGGCAACCAGCACTCCTGTTCCTCATCCCTAACCAAAAACATGCCAGTCCTGATGCTGCTGCCTGAGAGAGCTGGGATGGGTGACACCAGCGCCCCAGAGCTTGTGCCACTCTCCTGGGGACACCAGCAGGGACCAAGCCCAAGGGGTCAGGCTTTGCCTGTCGCTCACTGGCCACTGATGTTTCTGACCATCCTGGTCCTTGTCACTGGAGATGGGACTCTGTTGAGGTAAAAGGGTCTGACAGCTGCTGGTTAAAGTGCCCATGGGCATCACCAAGTGTCAGTTCCTGTCCTGCCACGGCGGCTGGGAAAGTTGGGAAAGGTGCCGGATGTGCTGGTGCCTCTCAGGGAAGCCAGTTATGGTGCTGGTGGCTCACATGGCCATGCAAAACCACATCACCAGCACCAGCCTGGCCAGACTGGTTGGACTGGGAGAGGCAAGGACATCCCCAAGGCATGACTCAGGGTGATCAGGGCCATTGCTGGAGGCACAGATGGGAAAATTCCTAAACACTGAGGTTTGGAGAAAAGAAGCCCTGGGAGCAGGAGGCTGGAGGTGCATGGGGACAGGGACTGGCAGAGAGCCTGTCCCAGCAGTGGCTGCCAGGTCCAAGCTGGATTTTGGGAGTGAACAGAGGGGTGGGAGGCAGCCACCTTGCCTAAGGAGCAAGGAGGAAAGATTGGGAGAGCTGGGGCTGCCCAGCCTGGAGAAGACTTTCTGGCAGCCTGGCAATACATAAGGGGGCTTGGAAGAGCAACACAGGGAAGTTTTTCCTCAAGACCTGTCAAGACTGGAGAAGGGGCGATGGTTTTCAGCTGGGAGATGGTGGATTTCGATTGGATAGAAAGAGAAAATGTCTTGGGTGGCAATCACTGGGTGCCTGGTCTGGGGGTGCCTCCAGGCAGGTGACCCACTGTGGGCTTTGCCCACCCCATCGGGCATCCCGGTGCTCCGCCGACCTCCCAGCAGGAATGTGCTGGATCCAGGAGCAGACACAAACTCCCTTTGCTGGCGCTGGAAGCCAGATGGAGCCAGTCACTGCGCTAAGGCTGTGCCAGAGCCTGTGGAAGGCTGGGGAGCTGGGGGGGCTCCTCTGCCCAGGGTCCCCTCGAGGGAGAGCGTGGTGTGTGACCCCGGCAGGGCCGGAGAGGTGACAAGCAGCGAGATCAGCTTGGTGGGCTGCGGGTTCCAAAGAATCCACCGTTTTCCCCTTGAGCTCCTGTGGTTTTGGGAGCGTTTTCTCATCTTTGAGCTGCATCTCGAGGGAGAGATTCATACCATGGTGTTCCAGCCTCCACAGCTGCTGTGGTTAAGGTGTCCTTGGGGAAGGTGCCGAACGGAGTGGGCATTTCCAGGGGTTAACAAAACATGTATTTTCTGTTTGGTTTTAGTCTGGAGCAGGGATGGAGATTTGGGGCTGCAGCGACATCCCCTAAACCCTCATTTCCCAGCCCAATTTTGCTATTGGTGGTACTGGCCAGGACAAAATTTTCTCCGTATTCCCTAACCATGGAAAAAGTGGGCATTGTCATTCCTGGTATGGCACCTGTCACCAAGGTGGGTTTGCATAAATCATACCATATTTGCATATATTGTCCTCTGCCAGGTGAAATGGGCACACCTGTGGATCAGGGGGCACCTGACTGTGCCACCGTGATGGGTTGGGCTGTTTGCCCTCCTAAATTGAGCATCCCAGGGTCTGGGACAGTCTGGGTGCCCATCCTTGGGGTGTCCTTGTGGGGCTGAGACCCCTCAGGACACGGTGTGTGCCCAGGCAGTGGAGCTGCTGCTCAGCTCCTCCGTGTGCCTGAGCCCCCTCCGGAGCCTCCTGAGGCCCCTGTGCCGTGGGCGGGGTGTGAATTTGGCTTTCAGCTTCTTGGTGGGTGTGAAGAGACTGTGAATTCTCATCAGCACTTTCATTACCTTAATAAAATTACTTCAGGTCTGTTAAGTTCTTTTGCAGAAAAATAAGTCATAATTGGAAGTTTCAAAGGCTTCTCCCTCCCCCGAGCCCCCAGAATGTTCAGCCCCTGGGTATCACGTCCATGGACCTTCATTCAATTCACCTTGAGGGTCTACAGGATCTTCTCCAGCAGCCCGGACCAGGTGAGGAGCTTGGCTTGGCACAGAGCTTCTGTCAGAATGGCTCCTCTCCCTCTCATACTCTTGGCTGTGACAGATCCTAAAGAGTTATTCAGAGCCATGGTCTTTTTTGAACATTAATTGTCAAAGCTTTTCTTCTCTAAAAGACAGATTCTTACCTAAACTCACCCACTCTACAGAAATAGCAGCGATAATAAGCCTGAAATGAGGAGTTTAAGGACTGAAATTCATTTTAGAATCACAAAATCATGGAATAGCTTGAGTTGAAAGGCACCTTTAAAGGTCATCTAGTCCGTCTTGTTTTACCACTGCTCAAGGTTTCCCAGCATTATCCACCATTCCCTACACTCCCTCTGACCCTCAGTCTTATCTTGGAGACTCTTCAAGTGCTTTTAGCTTTGCACACACTTGGGATTTGTCCCATTCCAGCCAGGCTGGTCCCAGTTTGGAGCCAGCAGCAGCATGTAGACCAGCACAACTCAGACTTAGCACTGTCTGGACAAATCTGGGCTTGTTTCAGTGCATGCTTTGCTTTGAAGTTTAGATATTTTCCATGCAGCATCTCTGGTGCAAAGGGATAAATTGGGAAAGGTCTTTCCTGTCACTGGCTTTAGCTTGACCAGAGCTCAGAGATCCTGGGAGCTTTTGGGTGGCTCATTGACATGGAAGGTACAAGGACTGCAGAGATGAAGAGAAAGTTGCCTGGAAGGAAGTTAGATGTTACTGGATGGTCTTGGAGCAAATGGTGTGGTTAATGAGTTAACTAATGGGTTAATCAGATCTTAGTATCACAAACTCTCAGACCGGTTTGGGTTGGAAGGGACCTTCAAGCTCCCCCAGTCCCACCCCTGCCATGGGCAGGGACACCTCCCACTGTCCCAGGTTGCTCCAAGCCCCGTCCAAGCTGGCCTTGGACACTCCCAGGGGTGGGGCAGCCACAGCTTCTCTGGGCACCCTGTGCCAGGGCCTGCCCACCCTCACAGGGAACAATTTCTTCCCAGTATCCCATCTAACCTTGCCCTCTGGCACTGAGAGGTCTTTGCCCCTTGTTCTGGCACTATCTGCTGATGGAAAAAGTCTCCCTTT
>VXBX01004094.1:190358-207744 GCA_013400415.1 Scytalopus superciliaris
TTTTTTTTTTTTTTTAAATCCCCCTTTAATTACTTGAATATCCTTGCACTGGAGATGGAGACCATCCCTACAACTCGGTTTGGGAATGATCCATAATAGAGTCATACTTCCTAAATGGCAATACTGCATTGCTAGGGGGGTTTCCTGAGCTGCTCATTCCGGTGCCTGCTGTCTGCCAGCTTGGGAATACAGAAACCTCCCCAGAGGTGCCATTTCCTTCCCTCTAACAGCTCCCAGGGTGGCTGGAATTATTGGTTCCACCTTAAAATCGATGTGGATGCCACACCCTGTAGTAACCAAAGTTGATAGCAACAGTGCTGGACCTCCAGGGAGAAGTTCCTTGGAGATCCCTAGATCCTTCCTTTGCTTTTCAGTCTCTGCCTGCCCCAGACTGTGCTGAGTTTGTGGCCTCTGAGCACATGGATCTTGGAATTGTTGCAGAGAATGAGAATGTAAGTACTCCGACAGAGCATATGCTAATGAAAAATAAAAGTATGAAGGTCTGCAGCCCCTTCCTGGGTGATGGGAACAAGTGGTCTGCCAAGGAAATCCTAATTACAGGAGCAAAATGGCAGCTGAAAATCCCATCTAGAATCAGTTCAGGCTTTGCAAAGCTGAGCTCTTCCAGCAGCACGTGGGGGGCGAGTGGCAGGCGGGGAGGGGGGCTCGGCTGGCACCCTGTTGGAGCTGCTCTGTGTGTCCAGGGGCAGCTGCAGGATGGGATGTACCAGCTTGGAGACCCCCAGGAGGAGATGGGGAAGCTGCCTGCCTCCAGGACAGATTTCCCAGCCAGGCTGCTCTTCAACGAAGAGGAAAAACTGAAGGTAAAACTGCAAGAGTCAGAGAGAACTGAGCTGTGAGGCCGTAGGAGGCCAGCAGATCCACAGTGGGAAATCTGGGGGGAAATTCCTCCTTCTAGAGGGGCATGTGTTGTGCTTAAACAGCATGTTGGCCTCAGAATCCACCCATGGCTTTAATCAGGTCCTTTCTCTCTCCTAGATTTCTAAAGACCTTGTTGATCTCCAGATTGAGACCAACAAAATGAAGGAGCAGTATGAGACGGAGAACTTTGAACTGAAAAATATGGTATCCTAAACTTTGGAATAGCCAATTTCTGCCCCGCCAGTGCCTTTATCCAGCACTCCAGCTCCTTACACAACTGTCTTTGCTTTGCTTGGCATGTTCTCCTGGCTTTACCCAGGGCTACGTTCCCTCATGACCTCCTAGATACCATGAAACTCCCATGAAACATTTCCCTGTGACTCCTGCTGGCCTCTGCCACAGTCTAATCCTGCTGCTTCCACTCTGCAGATCCTGGCCCTGGAGAACCGTGTGCAGGAGCTGGAGCTGTGCAGTGAGAAGGTCACGGAGGAGCGAGATTCCCTGCGGGAACACCTGCGAGCCCTGGAGAGCAGTCGGAAGGAGCTGGCACAGGAGTACATCATTCTGAAAAGCAACTACCTGGCCCTTGGGAAAGAGCTGGACCGGGAGGTGAGGCAGGTTCCAGTGTTCATCCCAGTGCTCCTGGCTCCATCTCACATTTCCCTGATGTACAGGCAGCTTGGTGGCTTTGGGTCATGTATTTGTGTCACAGCTCAGCTCCAGTGAGGCTTGTCAGAGAATTAGAGACAGGTTTGAGCTGCAAGGACCTCTTAAAGACCATCCAGCTCTACCCCCTGCCCTGGGCAGGGACACCTTCCACCAGCCCAGATTGCTCCAAGCCCCGTCCAACCTGGCCTTGGACACTCCCAGGGATGGGGCAGCCACAGCTTCTCTGCCCGACCTGTGCCAGGGCCTGCCCACCCTCACAGGGAAGGATTTATTCCCAGTATGCAATCTAACCCTGTCCTCTGGCAGTGGGAAGCCATTCCCCCTTGTCCTGGCACTCCAGGCCCTTGTCCCAGCTCCCTCTCTAGCTTTCCCTGAGCCCCTTTAGGCACTGCAAGGGGCTCTCAGGTCTCCCTGGAGCCTTCTCTTCTCCAGGTGAGCCCCCCCAGCTCTCCCAGCCTGTCCCAGAGCAGGGGGGCTCCAGCCCTTGGAGCATCTCTGTGGCCTCCTCTGGACTCACTCCAACAGGTCCGTGTCTTTCCTGTGTTGGTTTCCCCACAGCTGGAGGCAGCTCTGCAGGGGGGGTCTCACCTGAGGGGGCACAGGGGCAGAATCCCCTCCTGCCCTGCTGCCCACCCTGTGGGACCAGCCCAGGGCACGGGGGGTTTCTGGGTGCCAGCACACATGGCTGGGGCACATCCAGCCCCTCAGCTGTGACACGGCCATGGGTTTGTTTGCAGAGCCGGGGATTTAATGTCACCCCCGCCCTCCTCACAGAGTTTGTGGGATCATCCCGAGCCCATGCTGACCCTGCGATGCTGGCTCCCCGCTGGCACAGCCTGCCCTCTGGGGCTGGCCCGGGCACACGGGGCGCTCCCCCCGAGCTGCCAGCACCCTTTGTTTCCCTTTTCTTCTGCTTGGCTTGCACGGACTGCACGTGAAGGGATTGTAGCCCCCCTCATTCCGGGTGGAGGCGGGAAGGGGCCTGGGAGATTTTAGGCAGACAAGTGTATAAAAACACTGAATTCAAGCAAGTTTCTTCTGGTTCTTTAAAAGATTCTCACCTTCCCGGAGACTGTTAGCTTAGCAATTATTAACCGCAGTCTTTCGGACCCGGATTTGCGTATTTCTTTGGCAAGAACAGCTACTTCAATAGCCTTTCCTTCTCCCCTCCCTCTCCCCTCTCCTGCTTCTCCTTTTTAAATTGGATGGAATGACTGACACACTCCTGCGTCCCTCCCTCCCCCAGCAGATAGTTTAGCTGGTTCAGCTAAATGACCTGGTTTTCTATGCCGAGCTGTGGTGGGAAGATGTGGAGCTGGGACATTGGTTGGGTCCAGTCTGCTTGGATGGTCTGCAAAGCCCTGGTAGAGGAGGGTACTGGACCAGGATCATCCCGTGAGTTAGTGACTCTTGTCATCTGTCTTCCATAAACTGAGAAACGGGACTTTCTTATGAGGAGGCAAGCTCAGCTCTCACAGTGAGGAGAACCCCACCCTGTCATCCCACTGGAGCACAAGGCAGAGCTGCTCTGCTCCTGCCTCATGGAGGAACAGCTCCGTGTTCAGCACCCACGGCTGCCTCTTGTCCCCAAGGGGGTGCAGTATGTTTGTCAAAAACTGGATTTTCAGGCAGCTGACATCTCTAAATGATGGGTTTAGCGAGTTAAAGGTAATAACACACTTTTCACATCGATCCTGGAATGTTTCAGAGAGTGAAAACACGTGGATTCAGTTCTGTGCCTGGATAGCATCCTGAAGAATTATAGGATCATGGAATAGCCTGGGTTGGAAGAAGCTTTAAAGCCCATCTTGTTCCACTCTCCTGCCATGGGCAGAGACACCTTCCACTAAACCAGGTCACTCCAAGAAGTGCTGGAGTGTGGTCCAGAAGCCAGAGGTGAATTCCTTGGATGTAATGCATATGCTAAGGGTTCTACCCCAGTTCCTTGGCTTTGACTTCTGAATATCCCTGCCTGAAGCCAGAGAGGCTTCGACTTGGCAGGCTGGGACTTGTCGCGACATGGGCCTCTTGCTCATTATTTCCCCAGTGTGGACTTTCCCAAAGGAAATGGCAAAAGCAGCCTGGGGTTCTGCCCCCTCCCCTTCCCCGGCGCTCTTCTGGGGAAACAATGAACCTTTTACACATTCCCAATTACAAGTGCTACTTGTGACCTTGCCAATATGTTGTCATGGCTGCTTGGCGCAAAAGCAGCTCCGCGGGCTCATTCACGGCCCTTTGGCCGGGAACAGTCGGAGCCTCTGAATTGTCGGGCGCCCATTGTCCTGGATTCACACACCGCGCCTGGCCTGGCCCGGCCGCAGGAGCCTTGCCCATCCCTTGGGAAGTGCCTTGCCGAAGATGCCAGTCAGGCGCTTGGTGCCTGTTTTCTGACTTGCTGTAAATTGTGCCTTTTCAAGGCTCTGACCTTCCCTCGCTCCGCGTTTCCTGCTCCCTTTGTCCCGCGGCTGCGGCGGCACTCGGCGAGGCTTCGGAGGGGTCTCAGTCCTGTGAGCTGGGCTTTTCCCTGGAGCCAGGCCGGGCTCGGCAGCTCAGCGAAGCCCAGCTCAAACCGGGACTGCCTCTTTTTTTGGCTACCCCTGTGGCTGTGCTCCCTTTCTGATGGAATTGTCGGGGCTGACAGCTGCAGATGGATCACTCTGGGCCGGGGAACAAGCGGGCTGGCTCTGCGGAGCTGTCAGGTTTCACAGCTGTATATCTCACCTCTTTGTCAGCCTCCTTTCTCCTCGCTCTCCCCCAGCCCACCCTGTGCTATCTTTTGATAAGCTATTCTTTCCACGGATGACTCAGATGACCTCTGCCTCCCATCCTCCCGATTCACTGCCATGGTAACAATTACTCAAGCTTGTCCCCAGTCATAAACCCCATCAAAGCTTTGTTATCTACACAGAAACCCTCCCGGGAGACATGAATTCCCCCAGTGTTCCTTCCAGATCACCTGTAACAGAGCTTTTCTCATTCAGATCCTCTTTATCTTTTGGAAATGTGTCACTTCGCACCAGCACCGCTTTGAATCTCGCTGCCTACGCGGGGCTGTGGGCTGGCTGCTGCTGGGGGATGCATTCCAACCAAACTGGGATTGTGTCAGTAGGGATGGATGGATGGAGATTTGGCCCTTCTCTTGCATTATGGAGTCCCACACTGTTCAAAGCTGTTCCATGGGGAAGGACATACCTGAAGTGCTGGGAAACTTCACAGAGGATGCAGGGTTGGAGAGAGCAGGGAGCTGGAGGTGGCAGAGCTGTCCCAGGACTGGCACTGGGATCTGGATCTGAATGTGAGAGGGGCACAGGGATAAGGTTCCACGGGAATAACTCCACTGCCCGGTCATGCATTTCCATGAGAACTAGAAAATCGCTGACATCTTTGGCCATAGGAGAGAGAGCTGAAATTAGAGCTTGCTTTTGTGAGGGTAGTGGGGTGCCTGCCCTGTGCACAGACCAGGAGCAGCAGGTACGTGCTGACCAGAGGAGGATTTTCTTTCCTTGTTGTGTGACCTGCCAGGTGCGGAGGAATGAAGAGCTGACCCAAGAGCTCCTCAACCTGGCCAAAGGCAGGAGCACCTTTCCTGGCACAGAGAGCACCCACCCCCCTGCCGTGGGCCATCAATCCTCTGCTGAGATGGTGCATTCCCGCGCTCAGGAGGGAAAGGTAAGGAACTCTGCCCTTCCACCACCTCCCTGAGAACAGGGATCGAACTGGCCCCTTCTTCTGTCTCTTCTAAAACCAGCCTGAATATGTAGTTGGCTCTAAACACAAGCGACAGGAGCTGGAGAGAAACGTGAGTGTGTGTGTGTGGGTCTGCTGCTGGATCCTTGGGAAGCAGAGGGGATTGATTCCAACTGTGGCTGGCACCTCCTGGTGCTAACTTGAGTTTTGTGGATCAGCTGATGCCTTGATTCATTTTAAATTCTTTTTTTTAAAGCTGTGCAGTTGCAAAATGAGGCTGGGGTAACTCCAGATGTGCAGACAGAGTGGAGGGAGGGCAGAGGTGGTGCCCTCAGTCCATTCCCTGTCAGGGTAAACTCAGGCAGGAGTTTAAAAGCCAACAAGCACAAAGGACACTTATTTTCTTCTTGCTCATACTTGAGAAAGCTGGGGGTGATGAAGCACCCAAAACTGAGAGCAGGGAAATGCTCCCAGCCTCCTCCCCATCTGCAGCCCCTGCGAAACCAAGCTTGGGTTCCGCCACCAGCTCCTGCTGGGAATGTGACTCTCAACGTGAGACTTTCCCTTGGGAGAGCGACACGTGTGCACCTCCACGTGCCCTGTGTGCAGATCAGACACCATTTCTGGTGTGCTACAGGGCACCAGTCCCTCCCAGTTATACCAGTCCTTTCCCCAGCAAGTCACTGCTCACTGGAGACTCTCCTCACATAGTCCTCTCTTTGCTCAGCCTTCTGTCTCATCTTCCTCTTTGTTTGTCCCTCAGTTGCTTGGAAACCAGGATCAGATAAAAGTGGAGCTTGAAAAACTGAAGAAAACCCATGACTGGCAGCAGCAGAAGCTGGAGGAGCAAGTGTGAGTGTTGGGGGCACCTTCTGCTTGGCCAGGCATTCACGGGCTTCACTGCAGCTGGATTTGATCCATGGGAGCAAGAGAGGAGGCTTTGGTGGGGCACAGGGTAGGAATGATGATTCACCCTTGGAAGAAGTGAGACCTGAAAGGAAAACCTGATGTTTTCAAGGCACTTCAAAGGGTCAGGCTGCCTGCTTAAAGCTGGTGGTGTTTAGGGTCACCTTGAAAATCCACCTTCTGTGGCACACAGCAAACGTGTGAGAGCCCAGAGGTGAATCCAGCCCCTTATCCCCACTGCAGGTCTCCCATTGCTGTGGGATGGAGTTGATGTCCTGGGAAAGGCTGCCCCAGCAGGAATGCTGCAGGACTAGACCCTCCAGCTGGGGAGGACATTCACCTTTGGTGGGGATGATTTCTCTGGTGCTGGTTGACACACATCTGGGAGTTGGCAGCTGCTGCTGGGAGATTTCTATCTTCCCAGTGATTTCCTTTCCAAAGCTGGCTGTGTTGAACCCACATAGAAGCACAGAATCATGGAATAGTTTGGGTTAAAAGGAACCTTACAGCTCATCTCATTCCACACCCTGCCATGGGCAGGGACAGCTTCCACTAGACCAGGTTGCTCCAAGTCCTGTCCAGCCTGGCCTTGGATGCTTCCAGGGATGGGGCAAAAATCTGAGGGGGGGATTTAAAATAAAAACTTTTTCTTCCTGTGCGTCCAGGCTGGGACTGGGGAAGGAGCTGCAGGAGGTGAAGGGAGCGACCGGGGACACTCAGCGCAGGCTGGCAGAGCAGTCAGCGGTGAGGATGGGCCCCCTTCCCCTGCTGCTCCTGGGAGCCATGTGCTTCTCCTGTGCTTCCAGCGGGGGAAGCCTTGTATCCAGGTACTCTGGCACCTCTCCCTCTCCATGGAGCTTGTCACACCGAGGTTCTCTTCCCCATGCAATTTCCTTCTGCATGTGGTGGAAGGTGCTGCTTGCTCAGGTGGTGGGAGGAATTTTGTTCACTGATTTTTAGAAAGAGTTGGTGGAATCACCGGGGTGGGGAGGTGGGAAATGACAGAAGGTAGCAAGGGAATTGAGACTATAAACATTCCCATTGGACTTCTCTGAAAACCCAGGGCCTTCCCAGCTCTAGTGAAGCTGAATATCTGGAAATGAAGTCTCCGATCTATTACAGAGCTTCTCAGTTCCCCCTCCTTGGCTGGAGGATGAGGGCAGCAGGGTTTCTGTTTGCTGTGCCCAGGTGCTGCTCACATCCCAGAGCCAGCTGCAGGAGGTGGAGGCAGAGAACTCCCAGCTGCAGCTCCAGCTGAAGAAGCTGAATGAGGAATATCGTTCCCGGCTGGCACAATACATCAGGGACGTGGCGGTGGGTACCCCCAGCCCCAGGGGCTCTGCTGGCCCAGGGGCTATCACAGCATCACAGAATATCCTGAGCTGTAAGGACTCACAAGGACCATTCAGTCCAACCCCTGGCCCTGCACAGACACCCCAACAATCCCACCCTGTCCCTCAGAGCGTTGTGCAAATACTCCCTGAGCTCTGGCAGCCTTGGGGCTGTGCCCACTGCCCTGAGCAGCCCGGTCAGTGCCCACCACCCTCTGGGGAAAGAACCTGAGATCCAACCTGACCCTGCCCTGATACAGCTCCAGCCATTCCCTCGGGTTTGTCCATGCTGGCTGCCTTGCTCTTGCAGGCCGCTGCAAATAAATAAGAGTAAATAAGTAAATAAGAAGATCTTTCAGTCCCTGTTATCTGACCAAGAAAGATCCCAGGAGAAGGTCAAAGATTGTTTTATGTGGCCATACAGGAAATCTGGGTGCAGATGGGGCTTGGCACAGAATCACCAAATGGTTTGGGTTGGAAGGGACCTTCAAGCTCATCCACTTCCCCCCCCTGCCATGGGCAGGGACACCTCCCACCAGCCCAGGCTGCTCCAAGCCCCGTCCAACCTGGCCTTGGACACTCCCAGGGATGGGGCAGCCACAGCTTCTCTGCCCAACCTGTGCCAGGGCCTGCCCACCCTCACAGGGAAGGATTTCTTCCCAGTATCCAATCTAACCCTGTCCTCTGGCAGTGGGAAGCCATCGCCCCTCGATTCCTCTCTCTGTACATTTACAGAACTACATGGACAGCAAATCCAGCCACTTGACAGGAGGCAGCAAAGCCCCAGCTGATCATGCTGCCATGAAGCACTTTGTGGACAACATGCTGAAGGATATCCGGGCTTCCTACAAGTCTCGGGAGGAGCAGCTGGCTCGGGCAGCACGTGGGTACAAGAAACGCATGAAGGACTTGGTCAAGAAGCACGAGAACCTGCTGATTGCCTATGGGTAAGGCTCAGCCAGGCCAGCTCTGCCTTCAGGACCAAGTGGAATTGCTGCACAGCACCTGTCCCACTGTCCTAGAGGGAGGCAAATGGGGCTCCCAGGTGGAACAGAGAACGTGGAGGGCATGTTCTCCCTGCTCCTGACAATCCAGGATCAGGGTGCCTCCAGCTGCACATCAGGGTGCTCTGGACACCATGGAGCTGCTTTGCACATATGTTTCTCCCACATAAAACAGGGTGAGAGATTGATCCCATGTTGGATGGTGTGGAAATGCAGAGGTACCACAAATAGCTCCACCTCCCAGCCCGTCCCTGCAGTGCTCTCAGCTCCACTCCACAGCTCTCTTGGCAGCTTGGGCTGTGGGAAGCAGCAGAAATGCTTGTGGTATAAAAGCCACAAATAGCTCTAGGACAAGCTCCCCTCACAGACTCTCCCAGGAATGCTCCCACTTATCCTTTGCAGGTGGCCAGAAACCAGCAGCTCCCAAGGGAACGGTACCTCTAGGAGCAGCAGAACTGCTCAGTGTTGTCACCCAAAAAAGCAACCAGGGACTGACCCTGTGGCATGTTACAGGCTCCAGCGAGAGCAAATCCAGGCCCTGGGGAGCAGTGCTATGGATTGTGGCCCTGCCGAGCTCCACTTCTCCATCATGGACCCAGAGCTGCTCACAAACACCACCCGGGAGCTGAACCGGCTGCGGGAGCAAAAAGCAAAGCTGGAGATGCAGCTCCAGGAACTGCAGAAGGTGCAGGCTGGGCTGGGCAGGGAAATGGGGGTGATGGGAGAGTGGCATTCAGCCCCTTCCTTAGGCATTCACGGGGTTGTTTAGGCTGGGAAAGCCCTCCAAGATCATCAAGTCCAGCCATCCCTCAGCTGGCAAGACCACCACTAACCCATGTCCCCATGTGTCACATCCCCCCTCTCCCTGAGGGTTTGCTGTGCCCATGGCACAGGCAGAGAACACTGCAGTCATCTCCATGTCATAGAATCATATAATCACAGAATGCTTTGGGTTGAAAAGGACCTTCAAACTCATCACCAGGAACACCTTCCACCAGACCACATTGCTCCACCTTCCACCACATTGCCCTGTCCAGCTTGGCCACCAACACTTCCAGGGTTGGAGGTGAATGTCATCCCACTGGACAGAGAGGTGTCTCTTGATTTGCACGGGATGCATTTATTTAAAAACTCAGAGGATGCGAGACCTAAAACCTTGAGATTCTACAGCACATCATTTCCTTGCCAGGGCATTGGTGGCTATGGGAGTGCTGGGATCAGTTGTGACACTTCAAAGGGGGCTTATGAAAAACAGGGAGAGTGATTGCACAGGGGCAGAGAGTGGCAGGACAAGAGGAACAGATTTCAACTAAAAGAGGAGAGATTTAGATGGGATGTTAGGATGAAATCCTTCCCTGGGAGGGTGGGCAGGCCCTGGCACAGGTTGGGCAGAAAAGCGGTGGCTGCCCCCTCCCCGGAAGTGTCCAAGGCCAGGTTGGACAGGACTTGGAGCAACCTGGGCTAGTGGAAAGTGTCCCTGCCCATGGCAGGGAGTGGAAGTGGATAAGCTTGAAGGTCCCTTCCAACCCACCCCATTCCATGACATGATTTTTATGAAGGTGGCTGGATCTGGGATTGCAGTGAATGCTTACAGGAACCCTGTTCTTCCTTTGCCTCCAGAAAAGACTGAAAGAAGCCTCTGCATTTCCACTGCCTCCAGAGCAGTAAGTGCTGTTGTTTCCAGGGATATCTGTCATTCCAAATTCTCCTTAATGTATGGATCGAGAAATCTTTTTTGCTTATTTGGAGATGACAGTAAACAGGCAGAACGGGAGTTGCTGGGTCTGCTGTGGGAAGAACAGCTGGCTGTCCCCTCAGTGCAGTGCTTCCTACAGGGAACAGAAGTGGTCATTTAGGCCTTGATCCAAGAAAGCTCTTAAGCACATATTTGATTTAATCCTGTTTTCCGTCCCACTGACCTCTCTAGAAGCTGAAGTTAAGCATATGCCCAAGTGCTTTGGTGGATCACAACCTGATAAAGGCCAGTGGAACACCACCAATTTGGGATGGTCCTGTTTCTCCTCCCTCCTAGTGCAGGAGCTGGGCTGGAACCCTCCCTTGCCACTGTGTTGCTGCCTGCCTGGCTTCCCAACAAGCCCTGGATTTGCTCATTTTTTTGAGTTTCTTCCCTCTGCTCCATTTTCCTGCTGAAACTCAATCAGCTGTAGCTGTGGAGAGATAGAACAAAGCATGGGAGAAACCTGAGCTGGGATTTTTCAGCCTTTTAAGATGTGGTCGCCCAGAAAACACATTGGGTGTTCCATTAGCTGGATGCCAGCACTGAGGAGCGGGTCAGTGCCAGAGCCATTGGGCTCTGGAGGGGTCTCAGGCACAGGCTTGATTCTCAACCAGCCTTTGCCATGTTTTCCACATTTGAAACAGTAGTAGTCCTTAAGTAGATGCATTAATTTTGGTAGACTCACCACAGGAACAAGACATGGAAAGTCCAGAACCTGAATTTTAGTGATGCGTGTTGTTTGGGGTTCTTTAACTGCCAAGTGACCACACTTCAAACACTGATGGGTTTATCCATGCTGCTTCCTTGTTCCTTTAACTCGAGACATGAGTCCTGGTGCTCCCACAGCACTTCGGCTCTAATTCCTGCTGCTTCTTGCACGGAATGGTTTGGGTCACCAGGGACCTTAAAGACCATCTTGCTCCACCCCCCATGCCATGGGGGTTTATCTGCTGCATGGATTCCTTATTTATTGTCCCCTTCTCTTCTCGCTCCCATGGAATCCTAGCCGGGAGCCCCCTGGGCTGGGAAGCTGCAGCCACTGGAGCCACTGGGAGCACAATGCATTCCTCCCTTCACACAGCCCAAATTCCCCCAGCATCAGATGTGACCTGTATTTTCCTCACTCAGGCTGGGAGGGAGTGGCAAGGGCTTTCCACGCCGGGCTGTGCAGACAGGTCAACTATCATGCTCGCTGACCAGAACAGGCTGTGCTCCCAACCAAGAAAAGTGCCAGCCTTGGCATTGATGGCTCTCTCTTCCCATCAAACTCAGCCCTGCAGTGGCAGGTTCAGGGCTCTTTCTGCACAGAGGCCTCCGATGTGTGAGTGGTGATGTGATTTGGAACAGACCCAACCAGCGTGGTGGGGAATTCCAAGCTGGCAGAAGGGCTGTGACTCCCATGCCCAGGCACAGAGATGGTGCCACATGCCCTGAAGAGGTTTGGACATTGAGAGAGGAAAGGTTCGGGTGCTGGGGTTCATGGTGGGATAAGCAGGAGTTGTGTGGAGCTGTGGGACCTGCAGATGGACTGGATTTGATGCCTGGGTATGATCCAAATGTGCTCTTCTCTCCTAGGCAGCTGGATGAGGAGGGCTGGGCACAGGTCAGGAAGCAGCTCCGGGAATTCACACACACCACCCAGGTAAAGGCCTGGAGCAGCCTGTTGGAGTAAAAGCTTATCCCTCACCCACATGGCAAAGATTTGCTGGGGCCAATGTGCTGCGCCAGGCTGGAGTGGGGAAATTTTCATAGAGCTGGAGGAGACCAACAAAGTCCATTGAGTCCAACTTCTGGCCCTGCTCAGGACACCCCAACAATCCCATCCTGTCCCTGAGAGCGTTGTCCAAACACTCCTTGAGCTCTCACAGCTTTGGGGCCATGGCCACTGCCCTGGGGACCACTTTCCGTGCAGCCTTGCTGTGCCTTTGGCCTCAGCCCACCAAGTGATGCTGACAGGTCCCAGCTGTTTCTGTCTCAAGGCTCTACTGTCCCTGCTCCTAAAGGAAGGAGAGCAGCTCCTTGTCACTCCTGTCCATGTTTCAGAACAAGCATTTTGGCATCTCTGTAACAAACTGGGGGTGCTCATCTCCTGTGCTGGCACTGCTGAGGCACCTCCAGTCCTGGGGCCAGTTCTGGGCCCCTCATGACAAGAAAGACATTGAGAGGCTGGAGCGTGTGCAGGGAAGGGAAGGGAGCTGGGGAAGGGGCTGGAGCAGCAGGAGGGGCTGAGGGAGCTGGGGGGGCTCAGCCTGGAGGAAAGGAGGCTCAGGGGGGACCTTCTGGCTCTGCAACTCCCTGACAGGAGGGGGGAGCCGGGGGGGGTCGGGCTCTGCTCCCAGGGAACAGGGACAGGAGGGGAGGGAATGGCCTTTGGATATTGTGAAAATTCCTTCATGGAAAGGGTGGTCAGGCCCTGGCACAGCTGCCCAGGGGCAGAGGTGGAGTCTCCAACCCTCGAGGGATTTAAAAGCCATGTGGATGTGGCACTTGGGGACAGGGGTTAGCAGTGGCCTTGGCAGTGCTGGCGGAATTGTTGGACTCGATAATCTTAGAGGGCTTTTCCAACCTACATGATTCCATGATTCTATGATTCTATTCGACCTGGTTCAAGTCTAGGCTGAACCTGAATCAGTTTCCCCCCGGGTGCAAGAATATTTGCTTCCATGTTATGCCTTTCCCTGTCCATAGTGACCTAAGGAAGCACTTCACCATTCCCTTCAAGCTAAACACCTATGTTGGGTGTATCTTTGTGGCCAAAAGAAGGGAACTGCCATGGCTGAGAGGCTGGAGTGATGGGGAAGTGGTTGGAAGTGCCTGGCAGACAGGGATTGAGCAACACCACTCCAATCTCACAGATCTCCCTGTTTATTCCATGTTTTCCTCATGTCTCTTTGTCCCTCCAGGAGGGTCTGGAGCAGGAGAGAAGCCAGCTGCTGACTCGGGCTGTCATGGCAGAGGAGCAGGTATCGGAGCTGCAGGAGTACATAGACCAGTATCTTGCCAGGTGAGATGATGGGACCCCCCCGGCATGTGCTTTGCCCTGTGCTCCCAGTTTCGCTCCAGGCTCATTGCCAGGGACATCACCGTGCCCACCACCCTGCCCGTGCCTGACCTTGGCACAGCCACAGCACTGCCAGCACGGCTGCACCTCCAGCTGTGCAGGCAGCTGCCACCAGCCCTTGTTCCACAGGGCAGGGGGACACACACGCCCAGCCACACATCTTCCCTCTGCCTCCTTCCCATCCTTTGAGGAATCATAGAATGGTTTGTGTTGGAAGGGACCTCAAAGCCCATCTCATTCCAACCCGCTGCTGTGGGGAGGGACACCTTCCATTAGCCCAGGTTGCTCCAAGCCCCATCCAACCCAGCCTTGGACACTTCCAGGGATGGGGCAGTCACAGCTTCTCTGGGCACCCTGTGCCAGGGCCAGGGCCAGGGCCTTTGCTCACAGGGAAGCATTTCTTCCCAACATCCAATCTAACCTGCCCCCTGGCACTGGGAAGCCATTGCCCCTTGTCCTGTCACTCCAGGTCCTTGTCCCAAGTCCCTCTCCAGGTCTCTTGGAGCCCCTTTTAGGCCCTGGAAGGGGCTCTCAGGTCTCTCTGGAGCCTTCACAGGAAGTTAAGAGAGGGGATGCCTGAAATCTAAAAAGCCTCCCGGCAGTCCCTGATCCATGTTGCTCTCTCCCTGGCTCATCCTGCCCTGGAGCTCCGGCAGGGAAGGGTGAGGACAAGCAGGGCCTGTCTGCAGCAGCACAACCCACCTGCTCCTGCCATGGCTCCCCAGCCCTGAGCTCAGGCCGGGCTCCACAGGGCCCATGAACACCTTTGACATGAAAGGCTGTGGGTTTCCACTTGCCACAGCTCAGTGCCCATGGACTGTGCCCACCCAGGCAGTGACTGTGCTGCTTCCCACTGCAGGTACCAGCAGGAGCTGCTGCAGCTGAGGAAAGCGGTGGGCAACGAGGGGCCGCATGCTCCCCGTGCCAGGGCAGCCACTGCTGCCCCCCTGCCCAGAGCCAGCACTGGCCACCCCGACCCAGAGTGCTCCACAACACCTGCATAAGGGAGAGCAGCACGCAAAGAGAGGAGCTTTGTGTTTTATGGACTGCCAGGCGAGTATTCTTCCCAGGCTGGGAGCTGGAGCAGCGAGGGAAGCACATGGGTGTTTTCTGTCTCAAGTTCACAGGACTAAAACGAGACAAGACAACTGCATCTCATCTTTCCTCTATCCCTGGGCTGCAGGAATTCTGCTGTTCCCTGTGCACATCACAGACAGGGGTCAGGTTCCCAGGCAGCTCTTTAATGCCACGCTGCAGGGACAGGTTCCTGTTCCTGCCATAACATTTCTCCTGGGTGAGACCTGGACCAGGGCCCAAGGGCTGCTCCTGCCTCGCTCCCCCAACCTCCCAGCTCCTGTGAGACAGAGCCAAGGCTGGCTCAAGCCAGGATTTGGTCTGAGGTTGGACAACTGGATGAGCTGCTCTTTTCCTTTAAGGGTGGGCAGGCCCTGGCACAGGTTGCCCAGAAAAGCTGTGGCTGCCCCATCCCTGGGAGTGTCCAAGGCCAGATTGGAGCAACCTGGTCTAGTGGAAGGTGTTCCTGCCCGTAGCAGGGGACGAAACTAGATGAACTTTAATGTCCCTTCCCACCCAAACCATTCCGTGAGTCTATGATTCTGTGGTGGGAAAACCCTTTTTTCCTCTGTGTTTGAGTGGAAAATGGAATGTTATACACATGAGCAGGGCCAAGCTGATCCTTCAGGGAGGGTGAGCTGCACACGCTCCCTCCTGTGTTACCTCCAAAGGGACAGTGGAGCAAAGCCCAAGTCCAGGACCAATGGATGCTCTGGCTCCAGGACTGTCCTGCAGCTCAAAGGCAAAGCAAAAACCTCAAAGAAACAATCAACCAAATGTTTATTTTGAAAAATTAAATAGAAATAAAGTAGCAAACATACAGAAAGAGGCACTTAAATCCTGCATTAATCCCAGGACTTCTAGGTCTGATTTTCTCCTCCCTTGCTTCATCCAAACTCTTTGGAAAACTGAGGGACTGCAACCCTGCAAGTCCTCAGGACAAATCCCGACCAAACACTGCTGCCCTGGGCTGAGCCAAGGGCTGGATAGGCTCTGGCCCTTCATGCCAGGCTTAATGAGGCTGGTGTTAGACCAGGCTTCCCTGGGTGCTGCTCTGCACTGCTCGCCGCACCTCCTTCATGTCATAGGCCCAGACCTGCTCCAGGCCCTGCCCAAGGGTGCTGCTGGGGGTCCAGGATGGGAAGGGGAAGCGTCCAGCCACCACCCGGGCTCCGTCAGGGAGTTCTGCCAGGAGCTTGGTGGCCAAGGGAGGTTTCTGGGGAGAGAAGAGCCAGGGCCAGGCAGCCTTAGGACATGCTCACGTAGTGGCAGTGCCACCAGGGACCACAGGGCAGCTTCTGGGCACAGCTAGTGGGTCCTGAGGAGAGGCATCAACCCTTCAAAGTGCAGGGCCCTGTGCCGGGACTGGGAGCAAGTGATGAGCAACACAACAAGAAACGGCCTCAGGCTGTGCCAGGGGAGGTTTAGACTGGATACTGGGAAAATTTCTTCCCTGAGGGGGTGGTCAGGCACTGGCACAGCTGCCCAGGGCAGTGGTGGAGTCTCCAACCCTGGAGGGATTTAAAAGCCATGTGGATGTGGCACTTGGGGACGTGGGTTAGTGGTGACCTTGGCAGTGCTGGGGGAATGGCTGAACTTGATGATATTAGAGGGCTTTTCCAACCTTACAAATTCCATGGTTCTAAAAATGCCAGTGCTGCTGAGCACCAAATTGCTCGCTCACAGCAATCCCCACTTGGTCTTATTCTGTTCCATATTCTCTAAAAGAAAAGCCTCCTCGAGCTCTCTCTGAAAAATTCAGGATGTGAGGGACCAACTTACCACGCTGGGGGCCAGGAACACAATCACATTGTTGCAGTCAGAAAGATCCACCTTAAAAGAGAAGGAAAAGGGAAATGAAAGCTGCAACAGGTAGAGGGAGAACAGGGGGAACTATCTGAGTGTCAAAGCCTTGTGGGTGATCTTCTTCTGAACCTCAGAGGGTGCAAAAATGGCCCAAAACATGTAGGATGGGGATGTGTGAGTGTGAAAGCAGCACCTCTTGGAAAACACCTGCCTACAGAACCACATTCCCTGATGGATTCCCCCTGGTCAGGCTGCAGGTACCTGATGTCAGCCTTAGAAGTTTGTCACCATGTCAGCAGCACCCAGACCTCTCCTCAAAGCTGCTCCAAGAAGGAGCGCTGCCATTTCCCTGGAAAGCAGGTTGGTTTTCCACCTCCCTGCAGCAGCATGGGATGGGGAAGGAGTGAGCAGCCACTAGTAAAGCCAGCCTGGAGTTGCAGCCCAAGCCCTGGCCCAGCCAGACCCTGGGATGCTGTTACCTTCCACAGATCTTTCTTCAGGAAGGAGACCTTGCCGTGGTACCCGGCCCTCCAGGCACGGTAGTTGGCGAGACACAGCAGCCAGGGATTGAGCTCGTAGCCCAGGGCTGGCCTCAGGCCCTGCTTGTAAGCCTCGACCACCTGGAGAGGGAAGACAGAGAGAGCTGAAACCCAAAGGATCTTAGTGTTGAGTCTGGGGAGGGACTTGGGGGGGCAGGAGCTGTTGCCCAGCTCCATCACTCCCTCCTGCTGGCTCACGGGCAGGGTGACCTTGGTTCTCAGCACTCCCACCTTACTCCCTGCATGTGATGTCTTCTAGGGCTGTGTAGGATCACCTGCAACCATCTAGGGCCACCCAGGACCACCTAAGGCTGCCTAGGGCCATCTAGGACCACTTAGGACAGTCTGAGACTATATAGGGCTATTCAGGACCACCCAGAGCTATCACCATTTAGGACCATGTAGGATCATCTAGGCCCACCTAGGACCATTTAGGACCATCTAGTTCTGTCTTAGGACCATCTAGGGCTGCCTAGGACTACCTGGGACCATCTAGGATCACCTGGGACCATCTAGGACCGCTTAGAGGTCCTTACGGCCATGCAGTTCTGTCTAGGACCACCCAGGACTCTCTGGGACCACCTATGATGATGCCATACCGCAGCCAGGAGGACCATCCAGACCCACATCCAGAAGCGGGACAGCAGGTGGGCCAGGGGCTCCCTCCCACCCTCCCGGTGCGCACGGCC
>VXBX01004095.1:16286-114887 GCA_013400415.1 Scytalopus superciliaris
CAATATGGCAGCGGCGCCTCCCGGCGGCGGCGCGCGCTGAGCGCCCCGCGGGCTGCGGGACCCCCGGCACACACCGGCCCGGCACCGCACACCATCGCACAATCGCACACCGTCACACCGGGCACCGCCGCCGCCACCCCCGCCCGCCCAGGTGAGTGCCCCCGCGCGCCCGAGCCAGCGGCAGCATCTCCATCCCCGCACGGCACCGCACGGCGGGGCGCGGGTCCCGAGCCGGCCCTGCCGCAGCCCGGATCCCCCGGGCCATCCCGGGCCCTGCCCCGCCGTGGGGNCGCTGCCCTGGCCGGAGGTGCGGGCTCCCGAAGGATGCCCGGGATGCCCGGGATCCATGGGAGCGCTGCCCTGGCCGGAGGTGCGGGCTCCCGAAGGATGCCCGGGATGCCCGGGATCCATGGGAGCGCTGCCCTGGCCGGAGGTGCGGGCTCCCGAAGGATGCCCGGGATGCCCGGGATCCATGGGAGCGCTGCCCTGGCCGGAGGTGCGGGCTCCCGAAGGATGCCCGGGATGCCCGGGATCCATGGGAGCGCTGCCCTGGCCGGAGGTGCGGGCTCCCGAAGGATGCCCGGGATGCCCGGGATCCATGGGAGCGCTGCCCTGGCCGGAGGTGCGGGCTCCCGAAGGATGCCCGGGATGCCCGGGATCCATGGGAGCGCTGCCCTGGCCGGAGGTGCGGGCTCCCGAAGGATGCCCGGGATGCCCGGGATCCATGGGAGCGCTGCCCTGGCCGGAGGTGCGGGCTCCCGAAGGATGCCCGGGATGCCCGGGATCCATGGGAGCGCTGCCCTGGCCGGAGGTGCGGGTTCCCGAAGGATGCCCGGGATGCCCGGGATCCATGGGAGCGCTGCCCTGGCCGGAGGTGCGGGTTCCCGAAGGATGCCCGGGATGCCCGGGATCCATGGGAGCGCTGCCCTGGCCGGAGGTGCGGGTTCCCGAGGGATGCCCGGGATCCATGGGATCCATGGGAGCGCTGCCCTGGCCGGAGGTGCGGGTTCCCGAGGGATGCCCGCAGCCCCGGGATCCATGGGAAGCGCTGGCACCGACGCGATGGTAACAGTTGCGGGCACGAGCGCGTAATTCCAGCGGTACCACACTGGATTGGGAAGCGCTGGGGGAAATGGACCTGCTGGTTGCCTGTCCTCGCTTTGCCCGCGGCATCCCGGGGACTCGGGGCTGGTGGAAGCTGCCTGGGGCCAGGGAGTAGGCAGCGCTCCTGACTTGTTAATCGTTCTGCTGTGTGTGAAATCCTTATTAAAAAACGTATCGGAATAAATTAGGGGAGGCTGAGATCCATGGAGTGATTACTTGGGTGCCTGTGATTAAGAGCATCTTTCCCCCTTCCTGTATTATCAAAACGCTCCCGTCGTTTTCAATGACACTTCAGTGCTTGTGATGCAAATTATTGAACAAGGGCAAACGGGACCTCCTTCATCTTTGCTGCGAGGGCCGATCCCGCAGGGAGCAACTTCCTGCCACCTTTCCTGGCTCTGCAGCTCTTGGAACCCCTGTCCTGAGTCCTTGCTCCTGCCCCTGGCTGCCCTTCCCCTGGCAAACCCACCTTGGTCAGGCAGAGTGGGTTCTACAGAGCTGTTGTCCTTTGCTGCTTCCCGATGAGTCCCCACGGATGGGACAGTCCCGTGGGATTCCAAAGGTGTGGCTGACCTTGGAAAGCACTGTGATTTTGTCTCTCAGCTTTTGCCTAAGTTGCCCTTGTATGCTTTGATTTGTGTGCCCAGGTCCTGGGAATTGTCTTGGACTGGGATCATCACGCCCTGGTAGTTTATTTGGTCACGGCAGGGAACATGCTACACTTGCATCTTCGACCTGCTTGGGGGAAAATGTGATTGAAGAGTGAGCTGAGTGAGTTGAGGGAATGAATGGGACTGTTTCTTCCCTTCTGGGCCCTGGAATGGTGGAGCTGGAAGAGGAATGTGGTTCACCTCTGCTTGGGGTATAGGCAGATGACTCCCGCTCCCACTTTGCCTGCAGGATTTGCCCCAGAATCATGATTCCCCTAGGAGGGAAAAGCTGTTTCCTTCTCCAACAGCAGAGCAACATGAAACTGTTTTTAAGGGGATTCTCCCAACAAGAATTTACTCTACAGCCTTTTTGTTGTTGCTATTCCTGCATTAATGATCCAGTTATGTTTTCTGGGATATTAAAGGCAATATTCTGGAGTCCTGAAACAAATGCTCATCATCTTTAATGATAACTGACTTTGAGATCTGGCCCTGCATAATCTCAGGTGATGCTGACTGTAATTTGCCTTAAGGGAGACAAGATAAACTTCTGTTTGAAATGGCCTTTGCAGTGTCTCTGGTTGCTCTTGACTGAAGCAGAATCCACTGATTTCTCTGGTCTGGCTTGGAAGAGGAAAGACAGTGGTGGTGAGTTTTATTCCTATCAGAGGTGATCATGCCCTGTAATCATTCGGTGGCCAGGAACACTGAAGAGCTTCGTGAGCCTCGTTTGAAGGGAGCAGTGCGTGTCAGGGGAGGGGGAACCATGTTTGTGAGTACCAGAGCTGTGTTTTTGAGGCAAAGTTCTCGTGCTGTAGTGAGGAGCATGGTATAAATAGCAGCGCTGGGTTTTAGCCACTGAATTCAAAGTTATGGTTTCCACAGCAACCAGCACTCAGGCCGTGGTTTGTGTATGGAATATTTCCCCCTTTTTTTAAAAAAAACCCCACGTGTCTGCCTTCTGGTGTTGTGCTGTGTCCATCCCTCCTCCACCAACACCCCACGCTGGTTCCTCCTGCGCTGTTTTTGAGCATCCTCTCCTGCATTCCTTCTCCCAGTGGCTGTTGTCTTGTTCCATTCCCAATTCCAGGCTTCCCACTGCCTTCTCCTGGGACGGGAGATCCCAGCCTGGCCATCGTAATCCTTTGTCTTCCAAACCCTCCTTTTGGTACTGGCACTTGCTTCCTGCAGTGCCTGGGGTGTGATGGGCACAGCCCTGCTTGGCATCCCATATCCCTCAAATACCCACAGGTGTGTCCCATCTCTCCCTTACTTGGAGGGTCCTTATCCCAGTGGTAGATCCCCATGCTCTCCTGGCTCTGGCTCAGTCCTTTCTCTTGCAGCCCAAAGGAAATGAGAGCAGTGCACTGTGTGAAAGACCCTGGGATGTGCCCTTCCCATAGGAAGATCAGGATGCAATGCTTGTTTTTGTGAATGTTTGTCATACAAATGTGCAGCGTTGCTAAAGTGGTTTCATTTATAGCCAGGGGGTTGATGTATCTACATGGTTGTGTCCAAGTTACAGTTTCCAGAGCAACTGGAGCAGCTTTGTGTCTTGGAAGACTGTTAGCTAAAGCATGAAACATCACATCGAATTTTCCTTTCTTAAATTCTGTGATTTCAGCTACTGTTAAAAATGCAGCTGTGCTTATCTGAGAGCATGTTTAAAAGCCCTGAATGACCAAGCAGATCATCTTCAGATACCTACCTCTGCCATGAGAGCAGGAGTGGGAAATGCCAGCTCCAAAAGTAATTATCCTTGAAGTTATAGAATAAGGCACTTTAGTAGAAAAAGAAAGCAAAATAACCTACAAAAAAAGCTACCAAAAGAAAAAGCAAAAAAACCCAATGAAGTGTGCCACTGCAATACTGGGGACAGTTTTGGGCACCAGGATATGAGAAGGTTATAGAGCTGTTGGAGAGCATCCAAGGGAGGGACACAGAGATGGTGGTGGCTCGGGAGGGGCCAAACGAGGAGCAGCTGAGGGCACTTGGAAGGTTCAGCTGGAGAAGAGGAGCCTGAGGTCAGACCTCACTGGGGTTTGCAGCTCTAATTTCTGCTCTCTGTGAGCAGGGAGAGGACCGGGGAACAGCTGGAGCTGTGCCAGGGCAGAGTCAGCTTGGATCTCAGGAGAAGGGTCTTCCCTCAGAGGGTGGTGGGCGCAGCCCTGAGGCTGCCAGAGCTCCAGGAGGGTTTGGATGGTCCTCTGAGGGACAAGGTGGGATTGTTGGGGTGTCTGTGCAGGGCCAGGAGTTGGACTGGATGGTCCTTGGGTGTCCCTCCCAGCTCAGGATGTTCTGTGTCTCTCTGATCTCGTCTCTGTCTGTAACCAGAACTAATGGCAAAAGTACAATCTGGCAAAACATTGTAGAAATGCTGATGTCAGCTGAAAGCAAACATCGAGTGAAGGATTCCCACAGCTGGAATATTGATCCTGGGAAGGAAGGGGATTCAGGATCCCCTACTTGGGAGCAGTTGGAGAGGCTGTGATGCCAAAGGCTGGTCTGTTATCGGTATTTTTTTTTTTTTTCTTTCCTTCTCTTTTCCCTCTCCTTCGGCTGCTGCTCCTTGTGAAGCTGGGTCCCTCTTGCTGAGCACTAACGCCAAGCACTTCGGGAATCACACCGGGTCACTTTCCCATTGTAACTCAATTTGAGCCAATGTTACTTTCAAACCGGTGGATGTGTCTGCCTTGTCGGGCTCTCCTTGCTCTGCGAAGGGTTTTGTCAATAACAGGCGTGTCATTCCCTTAGAGATGGCCCTGCTGGGTACTCGCATTGGTTTGAGCAATGATGCTATAAAATGCTTTGTAGGTTACTTGGGGGAATCGCAGCCAGGAGACTTTAAGTGTTGGCTTGTGTGAAAAGGACTTACAAAGAGAATGTCTCAGGGGTTTTCCTCTCTCTTTTTGTTAGTAACCTTCCAGCTCAATGTTTTCCTTTTCATGTATTTAATATGTATATAATGTCCCATTGATGCTGCCGCCTCTAACAGCACTGTCAGCAGCCTATGGGTTTTGCTTAATAAAATGGAGGAATGATTCTTCTCCTGCGAGATGTTTTTGAAATGAAACTTAAACCCAAACCTTGTGATCTTTGGTGTGCTGCCCAGATTACAGAAACAAAATGATTGAAACAGCAGCTGGCAGTGGCTAGAAGTGAGCTGAAATACCTTGAACTTCTCCCCGGGTCTCTTTAGAGCCAAGGGGGGATTTTGTTTTTCCTGTGCTCAGCCCAACCTCTGGGATACGGCACAGACTGGGAAGGGATTGTAGTGGAGAGGGAGTTGAGCTGGTTCCCATGGGAGCAAGGCTGCAGTGGGCTGGGATGCTGCTCCCACGCCGTGTATCCTCCAACCTGGAGGCTTCCCATGCAGCTTGGGCAGACCCTTGGCTTTGACAAGTGAGGTAGAGGAGGAGAAGGCTGGAAGAAAGGCAGGAGGTTATTTTCCATGTGTGAGTGATGAGCAGGAATGGTCTGGTCCAAAGCACTGGATGTCACGCTTAGGGAAGAGCTCCTCAACTACTGTTTTCCCCCTGACACTGTGTTTGGAAAAAAAAACGGTTTAAAAGTTTTGCTCTTTCAAACTAGGGAAAGTACCAACTTTTGACAAGGGCTTTGTGCTTGTTGAGAAGAATAATTTCTCCTCATGGCTGGGAAACATTTCTCCTGGTAGCAGCAAGTGCTTGAGTTTTGCAGCCCAGGCTGTGATAACGTACTTGGAACACCTTTGGTCACGGTTTGTGTGTGAGAGGATTCTCTGCTGCATCACATTATTCAGTGTGTCTTTATGTCTGCTTTTCCCCTTCATATGCTCTGTTCCTAAGATTAGTACAGTTTTCCTCCTCCTGGATAAATAATTTAAACACCTGGACTGATTAAATGCGTGCATTCGAGCTCAGAACCGCCGGGGCTTTTTTCTTTTGATTCCAAGG
The DNA here is from genome assembly GCA_013400415.1 of Scytalopus superciliaris. NCBI lineage: Eukaryota > Metazoa > Chordata > Aves > Passeriformes > Rhinocryptidae > Scytalopus > Scytalopus superciliaris. The sequence continues at coordinate 21,976 of VXBX01004095.1, forward strand.
CTGACTTTTCCGAAGATTCAAAGCAACTGAAAATAGCTTCATCACAGAAACATCAAGCACAACTTGGGCATTGTCACCACCCTGCCGTGGATTCAGGCAGTGTACATTTGCCTTCCCATTAGCGACGTCTCATTGAACACTCAAGGGCTTATTGACAACTCGTTTGCTTTGCCTAATCGTGTGCCTTGCTCGAGGGCAGGACCGTCCTTCCCTTGGCACTGCTGCTGCCACAGGGCTCTCACAGAGGTTTGGGAGCCAAGTTTGGCTCATCACGGGGCTCGTGTGGACCCCCAGCTCTGGTGAGGGGGCACGTGTGGGTGGAGAAGTTGAAATTTTCTTTCCGAAGTGCCATTTCCCAGAGGAACAGCTCTCCTGGTTTCCCCAGCCGCCTCTGGAGAGCTGCAGCCCAACCCAACCACCTAAAGAAAGCAGTGTTTTTCCCTCTTGTCCTGCATGGCCATCAGTCAGCGCTCAGACTGGCTGACAAAAGCACTCTCAGATGACTGGAGTTTCCTCTCCCTTTTTGTTGTGAAAAGCGCTCTTAGGAACTACCTTTATGGAGCAGCTGCGTGTCTCTAGGCTGGAGTTAAACCACAGCTGGAAAACATCTCTCATCTCTCACTCAAAACATCTTATATCTAGAGATTTAAAACCTCGTGCCAGAAAGCTGTGGTGGAATTTTTTGCCCTCGATTTTTTTCCTGCTACACCAGCACTGCTCTACAAGAACAGGAATACCTCGGTGGCCTGTGTCTTGTCTGCCTTCTTTGCAGAGGGAACTGTGCAGAAAACAAGCGGTGGTAGGAAAGTTTTGCTTGGCATTTGGACTTTTTGATTACCCCCTGCCTTTTTCTTTTTTAGATTTTTATATTTTACAGTAACCTGGCATGTTTGTCATGGCTTCAGTTGTCTCTCTGGCTGTCCCCCCTCTCTTAGAAGCAGTGCTGAGCCAGGCACCAGCCTTCCTGCAAGCCACGGCAATTCCTGCTTGGATCCAGTTCCTGCTTGTCAGTCAGACCCATCCATTGCTGTAGCAGCAAGTGGGTTTTGTTGATGATCCCTTACCCTGAGCCCATCATAGTTGGTGCCCTTTGCTTCTTCTGAGGCCAGTCTTATGCCTGCTCTTCCCCCTTGATTTGGGGACAATTGGCCTCTCCATTCCCTCTGCTCTCCTCTCTGCCAGCACCTTCCCTGGAACTTGCTGCTGTTGGGCAAAAGGCATCTCCCTCCATGTCCCAGCCAGTGTTCCAGCACAGCTCTGCTTGGTTGCAACAGCTCCTCAGCTCAGTTTGCTTATGGAAATCATGTCTTAGACCTTTGGATTCCTGTTTCCTGACCACCCAGAGAGCTCCTGCGGAGTTTCAGTGCCGTCTGGAGCTTGGATGAAAGCCTTAATTCATGCCCTGCCTGTGTTTCTGCATTCCCACCTGCAGGACTTCCAGGAAGCCTCCATGTGCAGCTTGTTCCTTCATCGTGGGCCTTTGCTGGAGTGTGGGCAGGTGCTTGTGCAACGTGATTTTAAGTCTGTTCTCCACTGACTGTGTGACAGGTCACCTGAAGCTTCCACTGAGCTTTGGGGTGACAGGACAATGCATTTTTGTCTTCATACCAGGACATCGACTGGCTGGAGCAAATCCAGAGGAGGCACCAAGAGGATCAGAGGGCTGGGGCAGCTCTGCTGGGAGGAAAGGCTGAGAGAATTGGGATTGTTCAGCCCGGAGAAGAGAAGGCTTTGGGGTGACCTTGTTGTGGCCTGAAGGGAGCCTGCAGGGAAGATGGAGAGAGACCATTATAAGGGCCTGGAGTGCCAGGACAAGTTGGGTTGACTTCACACTGACAGAGAGCAAGGTTAGGTTGGATATTGGAGGAAATTCTTGTCTGTGAGGGTGGGCAGGCCCTGGCACAGTTTTGGCAGAGCAGCTGTGGCTGCCCCATCCCTGGAAGTGTCCAAGGACCGGCTTGGAGCAACCTGGGCTAGTGGAAGGTGTCCCTGCCCATGGCAGGGGGTGGCACTGGATGAGCCTTAAGATCCCTTCCAACCCAAACCCTTCTGTGGTTCTGTGAACATAAATCTTGCTCCCTCCACTTGTTGCTAATAAAATACATTTCCTGGCTCAGTCATCAGTGTTTCCTGGGAAAACCACACCAGTTGTGTGAGCCTAATGACAGATCTGCTGATGAAGTCAGTGGGTTTGGGATATTGCCACGTGACTTGGAAAACTTTGTTTGTTCTGTTTACATGGGTTGTAAAAACGAGATTGGTTCATGCTGTCCCTTTGCTCTGGGGGTGTTGTGAGGAAGGAAAGTGGAGCTGACAGAATTACCTGCCAGGGTAATTAAATGCATAGCTAAATGGATATAAAAAGACCAGACAAGTAAATTGCTGTTGTACAAATAGCCTTTTGTCTTCTGTTTTTTATTGAGGGTTGCCAAAGTGCAAAGATCCCTCTGTGAAAATAAGGTGAGCAATTAGTATTAATTGATTTGGGTTTTAGCATGGGATGGGCTGAGCTTGCTGAGGCTCAGTGTGGCAATGTATGAAATTGCAGGAGAAATTGATTGCATTTTGTCTCTTCCATGTGTAGCTTTCCCTCAAATTGCTAATGAAATTCCATCTCTGAGGAACAGTACGTTTCATTAAATGTGAGTTCAGTTTAGAATAGTAACAAATGTCTTTTTGGGGTCCTTTTTCCTCCCTAGCCCTCTCCTTTGCTGGGGATACAGTCTTGGTTTTGTAAAGATGTGCACAGAGATAGGAATACTCGTTTCCATTCCTATATTCCTCTTTTGCATGGAATGGCTGAGGGTTTTTTTGTGTTTTGCCTTTGGTAGCAATTACTGCTGCTTGCATTTGTGGCTTCCAGTCCAGAACAAAGCTGGTTTGTGTGTCTGGCCAGTGGTAATTGTTGACGGTTGATAATGTTGGAGACCTGTCATTGTGGCTGGGACCCGAATTGTACAAACTGCTGCCGAACCCAAGTTATAGGAGTTTAATTTTAGCTTCAGGGTTTCTGTTCTGGTGTATTTTCTTTCCTCTGGTGATAAACCAAAGAAAAAGTCGGTGTTTAAGGTCTTTCCTAACCTGCCAAGTGGGACACAGAAGCAAGTGTTGCTTAAGCTGCTCAAATTTCTGTTCTTGCTCTTGCCTGCTGTCAGACTTTCCTGGTACCACAGAGTTCTCACATCCCGTGGGGCAGGTAAACTCATTCCCTGCCTGGATGAATTTGCACTCTGGAAGTCAGGTGGAATATACTGAGTAAGAGGGGAATCCAAGGAATGACTGGACATGGCACTCAGTGCTCTGGGCTGGGTGACAAGGTGGGGTAACTTGGACCTCATGATCTCAGAGGTCTTGTTCCTGTGATGTACAAATGTCTGAGAAATGCTGTTTGCCCAGAAGTGATTAGGAGACTAAGCAATGGGTTAACTGTAATTACTGCACTGCAACCCTCCTAATGTGTGCACATTCAGGGCCCGTGTCCTCTCTGAAAGGAATGAGTCTTGCTCACCCGTGAGAGGGGGCACGTGCATTATTTTACTTTGGGGAATTACTTGTTGGCAATTCACCTTTTCGTCCTTGTTTCTCAAATTAAATCTGTTTAGCTTTCAACTTTGAACTGCTCTGAAATTTTTACTTCTGTGGAAACTGCTTGTTGGCAACACATGATTTCAGGGGAATGTTCTGTTTTGCATCACGGGAAGGTTGTGAGATTGAAAAAGACAGTTTTTCTTTGTCCATTTGTGCATGGTTTGGAGGTACCTGCCGGGGCATGAGGTGAAGGTGAGCTCAACCTGGTGAGTAAGACAGTTCTTCATGCAACCTCCTCTGCCTGTGAGGGCTTGTGAGCACATTCTCACATCATATTTGATTTTTTTCTACGATGAAATAAATCTGTGGAAGGCAATTAAATAGTGCCAGAGCCTTCTGTCCTAGGGATGAGCATAAGACCAGGGCAGGTGCTACTGACACTTCTCTGAAGTGCTCTCCCAGCAATGTGCATTTGGGGGATTTTGCAGCCTGGTTGTATTTAGCAGCTTTTTTTTTTTTCAGAGTAAGCCTCTCTTGCTTATTTCTGACAGTCTGCACCCGTTTTTGTGATGACTGCATGCATTTCTCTCTGGGCAATATGAACTTGAAAATTGGCAGTGTCATCATCATTTGTATCATCTGTTGGGTGTGTTACGTGTGAGGCTTGTGATGGGTCAAGAAAAAGCTTGGATGGTATTGACCAGCAGTCATCAGTGTAGCTGATGGCCAGATCTGTGCTGTGGGTGGTTTGTTTTGTGTGGTTTTTTTTTTTTTTTTTTTTTTTTTTTTTTTTGGGTTTTTTTTTTTTTTTTTGGGTTTTTTTTTTCCTTTTTTTTTTTTTTTTTTTTTTTTTTTTTTTTTTTTGCTTTGTTTTGTTTTTTTGGTTGGGTTTTTGTTTGTTTTTTTTTTTGTGCCCCTCAGGTGAAGGATGAGTTAATTTCAGTGTTGGAAGCTCTGGCATAGCTGCAGAGGGCCACTGACAGCTCTGTGGAGGCAGTCACTGGAGCATGGGACGTGGAGGTACTTAGTGGTTCACTAATTGCATTACTCACTGCAGTTTGCCTGGGCCATCTGTGCTAACACTGGAGTGCAGGGTGAGGTGTGACAGCTGCAGACAGATGTTCCCTCAGCTCATGGAGCCCCATAATGGTTTGGGTGGGAAGGAACCTTAAAGCCCATCCAGTGCCACCCCCTGCCATGGGCAGGGACACCTCCCACTATCCAGGTTGCTCCAAGCCCTGTCCANAGTGGGACCAGCCCAGAGCACAGTGGGTTTCAAGGCTGTGCCATGTCCAGCCTCTCATCTCCCAGCATCCCAAATGCTTCTCCCCAGGGGTGCTGCCCATCCCTTCACCCCCAGCCTGTTTGTGCTTGGGATTGCCCTGACCCGGGTGCAGGACTCCACACAGAGACTGGTCATTTACTGAAGAAACTCAGTGTCTCCTGTGCTTGTCTGCTGGCAGACAGTCACTGTCTTGTGTGCAAACGTGCCTGGCCCTTGCCAGCTGTGGAAAAGCTGGAAGGAAAGGGAACAAAATCCAGCAAAGAAACCCGGGAAAGCTGCTGTGGGAGCCCTCTGGTGAAAATGTGCCTGAGCAAGTGCCATTAGTGGCAACTGGGGTGTGCATTTTGGAAGGTGTGGGTATGCAATGTATCAGCGAGGTCTGAAATGGGGAAAACAGCCCTTGCTGTACCTTGGTTCCTGCCTGTGTTACGTCTGAAAACACTGTTTATAACACAGCAGACCTTGTTAATACTGAACCTGTGAGTGTTGGTGCCCTGGAATTAATCCAAGGAGAAAAATGTACCTGTTTAGTGCTCAGATGAAGTTGTCAAGTCAAATGGTTGACTTCACCGAAGGATCCCACACGTCATCCCGTGTCCCTGCCTTTGTTCCCCACGGGGGTGTGGGATCTGCACTGATGTCCTCTGGCACTGTCAGGGGCCAAAAGGGGCCAGGGGACAGCGAGGAGGCAGCTGGAGGGGCGAGTGTAAGAAGTGCTTGTAGGGTTGGGCAACAGCAAGTAGGTCTCCTCTGTGTTTCTGAGCTAACAGTGCCAATAGACACTCCCCCTTCCTGGAAAAGGAGGAAACACATCCCCCAGAAGGGACCCCCTGGGGTCTGATAGGTAACCTGTCTGCATTTTTGTGGCAGGGAGTCATCCCTTCCCCTTAGCCCCTGCCCTAGGTAGGCTTTATCTGTCCCCCATCTGACCCCCGGGGCTCTCTGGTTTTACTGACTCTTGAAGGGCTAAGCTGTTGGTCCAGTCCCCCCATGGAGCCTCCTGGGGTGGATGGCTGTGGCTGCTGCTGCTGGGGGGCTCCTCCTGTTTCCCCTGGCATTGCACTGGTTTCTGTAGGGCAGGTGTGTCAGAATGAGCACAGGTTGCTGCTGGAAGGAAAAGCAAGTGCCCTTCCTCCTGCTGGGCACCTGGAATGCCAGCTAGGTGAGCTTGCCCCCTTCTTTCCTCCCTTCCTTCCTTCTGTGGCTGTTTCTGGCCCTGGCCCCTCTAGTTTAATTTCTTGATCTCACCTGCTGTTTCTGCAGAGCTCAGACATGAAATCTGCGCTTGCTGGGGTAACAGGGACTCTCTGGTTGCCTGGGATTGTTCCATTCCAATGGAGCGTGTTACAAGTTTAATGCCTTTTTTTTTTCCCTTTCTTTTCATTGGCACTTTGCCTGTTGCCTCCTTTTGCCTTGCAGGGTGAGCAGGAGAGGCAGCAGCAAAGGGGACTGCACCTTGTACTTAAAAACAGCTTACTGTGCCTATAGAAGCAAATCCATAGCTTTTCTGCAGAGAACCTGAGTTTTCTTGAAATGTGGAAGGAGGGGAAGAGGAAATGATGCTTCAGGTTGCTCCTTGTGCTGGGAGTGTGGAAGGACATCCTTGGGCCTGGGGGCAAACAAAACGAAGAAGGGGATATGGATGGAGCTCTGCACAAGAGAGGAAAGAACATTTTTCTAGAAGGATTTGAGCTCTGGCATGCTGGAAGGCTTGGCAGCAGCAGGGGAGGCAAGGTTTTGCTGAGAGCCCTTGGGATCCATGCCAGCTGAGATCCTGCAGAGAATGCAGGGGCACCCTAATGGGAGTCATCCTGTGGTGAGTTGGGAATGGCAGGACATGAAATTCCCCCGGGGATTTGCCTGCTGCAGATGCTCAGGGTCTCTGGAATCAGTGAACTCCTGAGTCTCAGTCCACAGGGGGTTAATTTATCCCCTCTTTTGATGGGCAGGAGAGGGAAGAGCTCGTGCGTGGAGGGAGCCACAGGATGATGTGAGGCTTGGGCTGGGGATCCTGCTCAGCATCTGGCACTGCCCAGGGGCTGGGTGTGTGATGCCAGGCAGGGAGCAGGTGGGTTGTGGGGAAGGAGGTGCTTGAGGAGGTGCACAGACCTGCCCTGGCATGAGATGTCCTGACCCTGCCAGCCAGGCAGATAAAAAGGACTGACAGCCAAGTGGGGCTGCTGGTGCAGGCAGAGCTGGGTGAGGGATGTGGGGTCAGAGGGGTGGGTGTCCCTGAGCTGTGCAGCCCCCCCAGGCCATGAGCAGTATGCTCATGTCAGCAGGGTCCCACGTGTCTGCAGGGGCTTTCTCCTCAGACTGGTAGGGGCAAACATTGCTCACTTGGATCATCCCAAATCCTTGTTGACAGGAGGAATGTGTGGGTTTCTTGCCTTGTGGCATCTGTGCTCCAGCAGACCCTGCATGCAGAGGCACACAGGACCCCTTTATCCTGCTGGGTTTCAGTGCCTCTCTTGCAAAGGGACTGCTCCTTTGAAGAGGCTTGGTAGCACCCAGCTGCAAACCTGGGTCACTGCTGGGTGGGGATCTTGGGCATCCATCTGTGTTCTGTGACCCTGTTTGTACACAGCCTGCAAGGATTGTACCTGCTGAGGGCACACCTGTGTTGGAACACTGAGAAAACTGTGGCAAGGATCAGGATTCAACACAATGTCTGTGATGGACAGTAGTCTCTCCTTAGGCTGTCCTAAAAAGGATGCATCCCTTCCCTCAAGCAGAAGCTGGAAATTGCTCTATTTTTTGTACTTTTGAAAGCCTTCCAAGGGTGCAGTAGGAGTTACCAAGCATTTTGAGAGTTGCCTGAGAGTGTTGCCCTAGACAGACTTGTTCTGGTACTAGGCGTGCATTAGTATTTGTGAAAAGGAAGAATTTAATCCCCATCACCTTTGTATTGGCTGTGTGCTGTGAGTCAGGTTTTCAGGTGTTAAGATAACCTTGGTTTGGTGGGGCCTGCTCTGTGCTTTCACTCCTGCCTGGTGCTCATAGTCACCTCTTCATTAAACGGAGGTGTTTGTAGCATCAAAGTGCCTGATGCAAATGTACAGCCTTCTCTCAACACGTCTTCCTTCCCTGAGTACTTGAGTGCTGGAGGTGGTGGGAGGAATTGGATGTGAAACAGTCTTTATCTCCATAAGAGAAGGTGTCTGAACCTTTTTGTACTTCAGGGGCAGGTATTACACCTCCTCCTTGTATCCCTGTGAAAGACCAGCTCTTCTTCTTTTGTTTGCAGGGTGCTTTGGGCTTTCCTCTTGCTCCCTGGTGTCACAAGCCACCCAGGGTAGGAAGATGCCAGAAATAAGGAAAAGGAGAGTCAGGGATATGTGTGTTGTTGTTTTCTGCTTGCCTGCAGTTGACTGTGGCAAGTCAATGAACCTGTGATCCGGAGCAGTTCCTGGCCATGAAATGCTTGCCTGGTGAATTTTAACAAGCAGGAAGTTTGCAGATAACATGTTGAGAATTGTCACTTGCCTCTCACCCTCCCATGCTGTGGAATAAGGGCAAGGGATGCCCAGGGGTGTCCCCAGACCCTGGCTGGGCTTTGCCAAGGCTGGGAGTGCCCTCACCTGCCTTGCACTGGGTGGCACTGTGAGAAGACAGCACCAACACACACAGGGCAGGCTTTGTTGATGGGGGATTGTTTTTGCTGTGTTTCACCAAGCCATTCCCAATCTTGTCCTTGCTGGAGTCACTTTCTTCCCTCCCAAATGTACCCTGTTGGTTAATTGCTCTCCTTCCAGGGATTCTTGGTGCATGTGCCCTTACCTTCCAATCTTTAGACATCTGTTGAAAGAATTGGTAACCTTTTTCGTCTTCCTCACAAAGTGCAGAGCGCCAAATGCTGCTGGAACAGACTCTTCTTTCAGTCATTAAAGGTGACTGTTTCTGAAGGACTTCAGAAATGCTGGGATCTGATCTGTCTCCCAGATCAAGTGGAGCATGTTTCTTGTGTGTTAGTGGGACAGTAATTGCTGCTGGTTTGACTTGGTGGCATGTTGACATGGAAGATTTGGAGGAGCCCGTGGGCTTTGGTGCCTCAGTGGGACATGCTGTTCCCTGCTAACACAAGCTCAAAGCTGAGGTCACAGCGTGTGGTGCCGTGAGACACGTCCTGGCTTTGCCCAAGTGGGTAGGACAGTTGGTATGGATGGAGTTCCTCTGGCTTGCCAACAAAACTTAATCTTGCCTTAAATCTTGTCTTTCCAGTTAGCTGTGGCAGTGTCACTCCTCAGTGGATGCTTTCCTTTAAAACTGCCTCCGTTGTGCTCAGTGGAAGATCATTTCTACCCTTCTAGGCTTTTGAGAGAGATTGAATCAATTTGTCTTTTTGCTAACCTGTGCCAATGTTTTCTGTATTTGAAATGCTGTTTCTCCTAGCTGAGATTAAAATATTGGATTCCCCATTCTCATTTAACTAGAAAGTGTTTGGAAATTCAGGGGCTGAAAGTGTGCCAAGGTAGAGCTGTTTTGTGTAACTTCTTTGCGGAATAAGATGTAACGTGTAGAAATCCTCGAGAGAATTGAAACACTGATAGCTATCTGTTCATCTCTGTAGCTGAAGTTGCAGTGGTGTCAGTGATTGTCAGACCTGGGTTTCTCCTTTCAGATTCATCCAGGGTTTGTTCTGGTGTTTGGGTTCTGCTTTAATCTCCCCGTCTTGTTATCAGAGTCCTGCTGCCACTTACTCTGCCTGATTTGTACTTGAGTTGCACTACCTGCTCCCACTCCAGAGGCCTAAAGTAAACACGCTGCTATTTTGGTTCAAGTAGTGCCTTGAGTTTTATTTTGAGATGATTATAACCCAGCATAGCCCTCAGTATTTATTTGTGTTAAAGCAGCGTCCAGCTCCTGACCCAGGGGCTCGGTGTGCTTGAGCATTTCATGTACAATAACGTCTGTCTCATAAAGAAAACACTAATAAGGAAAACAAATCCAAGTATCACAGGATGCTCTGCCCCATGGTCCAGTTGCAATGACCCTGCCAGAGGCTGCAAGCTCCTTTACACTGTGTGAGGAGAACAAGGAGTCACCTGCTTGCACTGGTACTTCTGTAGGTAAGCAAGCAAGACTTCTCCTGGTTCCTGGAATGTGGCAGCCAGTCCCAGGCAGGGCACGGGAGCCTTGCCTGCAGCTGATGTGGGTTGGCACAGCCTCAGGCTGCTGAGGGGCTCTGGTGTGGAGCAGAGTCTGTGTCCTGTGGTGTCCATGGGGGCTCTGCTGTAGAAGGAGATGAGTTTGGGATTTTTTTCGTGTGCTGTGTAATGAAATTGCAGCTGGTGGTCCCTTCAGTTGGGGAAAGCTGGTCCTAGAAAGAGCCTGAGCTTTCTTAAAGCAGCTAATTAATTATGCATTTAAGCTTGTCTGTGTGAGACACTGGCCAGCCGAGCTGTAATAGGATTGTTCTGGCTCATTTTAATTGAGCTGATCTGATTCAATATGGGGCAACATTTGGGAACAGACTTCTCCTGGAAACCTGTAGCCATACCACCCCCTTCCCAGAGTCACAGAATCCCAGATGGGGCAGGTTGGAAGGGACCACAGTGGGGCATCTGGTCCCACCTCCCTGCTCCAGCAGGGCCATCCCAGAGCACACGGCACAGGATTGTGTCCAGAGGGCTCTGGAATATGCCCAGGGAGGAGACTTCATACCTTCCCTTGCAGCCTGTTCAGTGCTGGGTCACTGCACAACAAAGTTCTCCCTCCTGGGCAGGTGGGACTGGCTGGGCATCAGTTCGTGCCCGTCTCTCTCGTGCCATGGCTGGGCCCCCCAAGCAGAGCCTGGGCCGGGCTCTGCCCCCTCCCTGCAGGCTCTGACACCCATGGGGGGTCCCTTCTCAGTGTGTGCTCTGGATGCTGAACAGCCCCAGCTCCCTCAGCCTTTCCTGCTCCCAGGGATGCTCCAGTCCCTGCAGCATCTCCACAGCCTGCGCTGGACTTGCTCCAGAAGCTCCTTGTCCTGAGGAGCCCAGAACTAGACCCAGCACTGCAGATGTGCCTTCCCAGGGCTGAGCAGAGGGGCAGGATCCCCTCCCTGACCTGCTGGGAATGCCCTTCCCAATGAACTCCAGGAGCCTCTGACCCTGGAGCCCACCTGGAGCCCTGGAACCCACCAGCAGCCCTGAGTGATTCAAGTAGCAAAGAACATTCCTGATGCTCACCCTCACAAATCCTTGCTGCCTGTGCTGTGGCTGTCTTTGTGCTGTGGATCTGGCTGCCTTGGCACTGCAGATGACCCCCACTGGGGGTAATGATAATAGTCTTCCATAAATATTTGAAGTCAGGAGTTACTCACACATCCCGTATTCAGTTTGATTTATTTATTTGGTGCGGTGTTAGGGGCAGAGGAGTTGAACACTCGGAAGGGCAGGGGAAGCCCTGCCTCCAGACTGCTTGTGTGCCCTGGGCACAGGGGTCTTGAGTCAGTGGTGTGCAATTGTGTCAGCAGTTTATTTGTGTTTCTTCCTAGGGCTTTCATTCAGGATGTTTCCTTTTAACAGAGAATTAATAGGGTTTTAGTTTTTTAAACATCCCTTATGTAACTTCCAAAGTGTATTTCAAGCAGCAGTTTGCTTTTTTTTGTCCCTTCTTCTTTACAAAAGTAGTTTGTGCAGAAATAGCAGGAGACATGTCTTTGAGTGGTTGTCACTCTGTTTTCCACCTCTTGTGGCATTAGGGAATTGCTGTTGCTCTCCCTTCCTTGGCTGTGGGAATTCCCTTTGGAAGTTCTTTAGATGCTGGGGAAGTTCAGGCTGTGCTTCATGTCAAGCCTTTGTTGGGGCCTGAGAGAAGGTTGTCCTTCTAACTATTAAATTTGCTCTCTGTAGGTGAGGAGAGCAGTCATAACCCCTCATTATAGTGAGGAGGGTTTGTGAGCATCTCACTGGCAGGAGGAGCTTTCAGCTCCTTCCCTGGGAAAGCAGCCTGGCTCTGCGGCTGCTGCCTGAGAGAGGGTCCAAAAGTCTCCTCCTGCCTTTTAAACAGCACATTAAAAATACAGTAAACTGGTATTTTCCCCTTAGGGGTTTAGAGCAAGCTTTACATATAATGGTGTCACAAACTGGGGAGGAAAAAATGAATAAATAAATAAGTAAACGCTCCCAAAAAGCGCTATCTCTGAATGCTTCACTGCAAAATTATTTGACTTTACTGGCTTATTTTAAGCCTTGGCTTCTGAGCTCCTTTCAAATGGGGTGTATTGCTGAAACCAATTTGCAATGATTGGTAGAGTGTTGCTGCTGAATTTACTGGGCATGAGGGGGAATCCCTTTTTTCCCCCACTGCAAATGAATTGCTATAGATCAGTTCTGTTTATGGAAGAAGGCTTGCTTCAAAAGACTAAGAGTATAAATTTGCTATCTGATATTTGACTTGAATGGGTAGCACTGCTAAAAAATTAATGGAGTGGAATAGCCTGGATGATGATTTCTCCTCTGATGTGAAGACATCTGATATTCTTCCTTCCTTTTTAATTGCCTGGTGTGCTTTTTTTCTTAGCTATCCATATATGTTTCTCCTTCTTTTTTCCCGTGCATCCAATTCCCTGGGATCCTGGTGCTGGTTGTGAGGTTGGTGTTGCTCTCGGAGCTGTGACTGGGGCAGCTGCTGACGCGCCCAGTGTGTTTGATGTTTGTGCTGCTAACCCCGGGCAGCTTGGGGTGCTCCAGCTGTACAGAAATGGAGCTGAAAGAGGAAGTTTTTATACCCAGAGAGTCTCCTGCACTGGGGTACCAGAGGTTTCCAGCTGTGCCTGCCACCCGTGAGCAGTGGCGTTGGCTTTGCTGCTGGTGCCGGTGGGAATGGGCAGCAGGGCCGTGCAGGGTGCCCCAAAGCCACCCAGGGCACCTCTGTGACAGATGGCAGGGGCTGGCCTGGCCCCTGCGTGCCCTGGCAGTGAGGGGTGCAGGGGTGATGCCCGCTCTGGCAAAGGGAGAAGGGGCAGTGTCTCTCTGCCTCCGTGAGCTCACCCGCTTGCCTCAGTTCACATGCACATGGCGGGTTTTTCCAGGGAGAAATGAGGACAGGGCAGACAAATTTTACTCTGTAACAGTGTTTTATGTCACTTTGCAGCAGCACTTAATTCCTGTGGGCGAAAGCAAGTGGCGAATACCTTGTAGATTGCAAAGAAACATTAATTACTGTGGCATATTCTTCTCTTTGGCTTGACTTGTGCCATTTTAAAAGCCAATGTATGGCATTTTCCAGAATTGAATTTTTGTGTCTGGGAAGGCAGGGTTACATAATTAAAACAAATTCTGTTCTATGATTCTGTGTTTTCCAGCAAGATGTTTTGCTTCAAATAAGCACCGTCTGTAGCTGGGTGAAAATGAGGAGTGTCTCTGTCAAAGTTCTTTTTCTCTTTTGAAGCTTTGCTCATATACTCTTCCTAATTGGCATTTTCCAGTATTATTCTTTGTTTTGTGGTCATTGTCTGCTCTGGTTTGAAAAGGCTCATTAGGAGGAAAAGCCCTTGATGCCCAGCTGAGGGGTGGTATTTATGATGTGTGATGTGGGGGTGGTTTGTAGAAGGGGTTTGTTCTGCTTCAGGTCCTGCTCTTAACAAAAGTGATACTGATGAGGAAATTGCTGTTTTCCTGTCTGCCGAGCTTGAGGGTTTGTGTGTGTGCTGACGGGTAGTGGGGGAGTGTCTGGGATTTGGGCTGTCTGAGCTGGAAGGCCCCTTCCCTCTGGAGAACCTGACCCAGAGTTCAGGGCAGGGAAAGGGATGGCAGAGTTCAGACCGAGCAGGGATGCCCGCATGGTAGGGAATGTCTGGTAGGAAAGGAAACAGCAAATGTGCAAACTAAATCCAGGTGTTCTGCATGTTGCTTATTGCTCACACACCTCAAAGGCTTATGCTGTGTTGGGACATTGCTACCACGGCTCCTGGGAGGCAGGCTGGGCTCTGGGCAATCACCTGGGACCTGGCTGTGACTCTTGAGACCTTCAAGGAGAGGTCTGCCCACAAATCATAAGAGCTGCCTCTGGAGGGACCTTTTGCTCCCCTCAGTGTGTCAAGGATGTTGAAATGCAGTCTGTGGTGTGAGGGGCAGCTTAGCTCCCACCTCCCACGTCTCCTTAGCTCATAGCATCTTGATGCTGCCATCACAGGATCACATAGGTTGAAAGAGACCTGACTGAGTCCAACCTGTGACCCATCACCACCTTGTCAGCTGGGCCAGAGCACTGAGTGCCACATCCAGTCGTTCCTTGAACACCTCCCTTGGGTATGTCCCTGGAACACCAGCTGCTCTTTAGGCATCTGCTTGACTTTTATGCTCATGGTGTGGAAATGCAGACCTTGGTAAAGCCAAGCATGTGCCTGGGCCTCTGTAGGACTGAAACCATCATCAGCAGCATGGAAGAGCCTGAACTGAAAGGGAAGGCAATGGATATATTGCAAGATCAAGCTGTGGGGTTTCAAAACTGGCCGTTTCACTGCAGTTGTGCCTCTCCTGGCACTCAGTTCTCTGCCCCTGCGTGTGTCTGCGGGCACTGTGGCAGTGCCACCCCCTGAGCTGTGCAGAGCACTGCCCGTCAGGAGCTGCCCTGGGCTGCTGTGGGGCTGAAGGCAGGAATCCTGACAGCCTGACACACAGATCCCTGACTGAGGTCCCACATCCCTTGTGTGTCAGCAGCAGAAGGGGAATTACCAGTTGGTTGGATTTGTGGGGACAGCGGGTTCGTGGCGATGGGCGAGTGGGGAAGGGAGACCAGACGGAGCAGTTCTTCTTGTTCCTGCTATCCACGTTCTCAATCTCTTCAGAGCCTGCTTTTGCAGCAACAAACATGCCTGTGCTGTTCCTTGGCTTGGTGGGTTTTGCCTTGCCAAGGGAAGGACTGATCCTGAAAGGCTCCTGTTCCCTCTGTCAGGAGAACTTGTGCATGCTGTCAGCACAGGTGTGTGCTCAGCCCTCCCTGAGTTCCCTGAGGGTGCTGGGGGCTTGGGGGAATCTGGTCCTGAAACTTCCCTGTGGTTGCTGTGCCATTATTTGTGGCTGTGTGGAACCAGAAAGGTCACTTTTATGCACCTTTTCTTCTTTGCTGAATTTCAACATGGCCATTACCCTTCCTGCGATCTGCCTCCCTGGCTGAGCATGAGAATGTCTGGGACATGTCTGTTTCCTGGTCTCTCTGAATAATTGTGTACAGACCATTTTCTTACCCTAAAAATCCCTTGGCAGTTGGGCAAACCAGTGGCTGAGTATCAGGGAAAAAGATCCCCTTACTCTGGTACTGGATTGTGATACAGAGTGCATCCATGGGCTTACCAGGGGTGGGAGGGGGTTGCCTTTGGGGCTGTCAGAGAATCATCCCCATCACTGATTCAGATGCTCCTTTGCCATTGAAACAAGAAGAAAAATAGCTTTTCCCAATCTCTCTGTTCTGAGTTACGGAGGAAACGTTGGTGGCTGTGGTATTTGTTACAGCAGAGCCCTGCTGTGACTGCATGGCTGAATTCAGCGGTGGTGCTGATCCACAGCCTGCTCATCCCATCTCCCTCCTGGCCCTCGAGTGAATTGTGCCTCGTGTTCAGTGCAGGGCCATCTGTTTTCCTGTATGTTCTCTCTTCTGTGGCAGCCTGATTCGAATGGAAAGGTGAGGCTAAATACACGTGATGAGGAGCAGCTCTTTTGTTCTCCCAACAGCTTGTTTTCCAGCAGAGGAGCCAAGCAACAAAAGGAACACTGGGTTTTTAGCTGACCTCAAAATGTGCTCCTAGTGCAAGAATCCAGGGGATTATTAACAGCAGAGTTGAGGGACACCTGAGTTTTGGGGTTAATTTGGCACCTAAGGCTTAAAGGTCTCTTGCAACTGGGCCTGAGCAGCTTTTCAAAGATGCTGAAATCTGTATTTTGACCTAGCACAGACTTCACTGTGTGACTCCACAACATGCCTGCCAGATATCCCCACCCCCCATGTCCTCCTGATCTGTGCAGAGCTATTGCTGCTATCCAGGTTTTCCTGTGCTATCTCCTTTTGCACTGTAAATGGTAATTTAATTTCCACATTTAGAGACCTTAATTAATTATGAACAAAATCATTTGTATGAATTTTAGAGCTGAAAAGTGATGGATTAATGGCTCTTTGGGAACGTGAGGCAGCTTTACCAGAAGCACAGGAGTGGCTGTGTCAGCTCTGCCCTGTGTGCCTCCCTGTGATGCGGGAAGGGAGGAGGAACAGGAGGACTTCCATCCCCTGGAATGCTGGGGAGGCTGGCACAAGGGAGAGGACAGGGAAGATGACAGCCTGGTGCTTGCTTGTGTAGAGTTGAGTAGGTTGAGGCTCCCTGGGATGGTTGGTTTCAGTGGGTCTGATAAAGCAGGAATTTGGCTACAGATGCATGTTGTCATGTTTTATGCGTGGTCAGCTTTGCCCCTTGGCCAGTGGAGTAGAGCACTGTGCAGTCCAGTGCTGGGTATCTCTTTTTGTGCCTTCTCATTCTTTTCTGTTTCTTTCTCCAGGGATCATGGAACTCACTGAAACTTCTGGGCTTGTCCTCAGGTCTCTGCAGTGGCCAGACTTGCAGTGACCTGAGCAGTCGCCTGTGCTCTTGGTGTGAGGCCGCTCGCTCGATGCCTGCGGGCATCAAACATTTAACAACTGCAACATCTCTCAGGTGCTGCCCATGGCTCTTCCTCCAAGAAAGGTTTTGAATTTTGAAGCTCTTTACAGTTCCTTTTTCCTTTTGCTGTCCTTCTGCAGAGGCCAAAAATTACTCCTGTTGTCAGCCTCCCGACACAGCATCGCGTGTTGGATGTCTCTGTGCACACACATCCAGCACTGTCCGCCTGCTCCGACCACTTTCGGTACTTGGGGAAGGCAGAGGACAGAGCAGAGTCCAGGTTTTGTTCTCCAGGCCCTTCTCGGACCAAAAGGGGTTTGTTTTCTTTTCCTGGAAGCTTCTCTTGCAGAAGGGAACAGTGAGCAATCCGGCTCCCAGCAGTTTTGTTTGGCAGAGTTTGCTGCTCTGGGTCGTCTCTAGCTCTTCTTCTGCAGAGCCGGTGGAAACGTCGCTGTTTAATCCCAGCAGCCTTCCCGAAGTCCCTGCTGTGTGTTCCTTGCCCTGTGCCGTGGGTGTTTGTCTCGGCTGCAATCCCGAGGGGTGATGCTTTGGCTCGGGATGCAGGGCGGGAGTTGTGCAAGGCACGTCTGTCTGGAGGGCAGGCTGCCATCAGCCATCTCCAGGACTTTTTTCATGAAACGATACTTAACTCCCAGGGTCAGCTGGAGGTGATGGTGTCGTGTTGCCTGCTGTGGCTGGTCGGGCAGGACAGAGCCTTGTGCTGCACAGTTCCGTCTCACCGAGGGGGATAAACCTGCTCAGCCCCAGGAGCAGCACTGAAGGCAGGATGGGTTAAGGTTTTCACTCCTTTAGAACAAACTGTCAAAAAACAGTCCGAACAGAAGTGGTTGAATTACTTAGGGGGCCCTCTGGTTTTGTGTGACTTCTTCGTGCTTAATCATTTCTTTTCCAAGCTAATCATCTCAGAGCAGCCTCTTGATCCTTATACCCCTCTGCACTTTGTTTGCACGTGTTGTCCCTAGCAGTCATCTGGCTGTCCAAATCTTTCTCTCTTTACAAAATGTAGCCTACACTCTGCTTTAAGGCATGTCAGGTACTCCTAAAACACTGGTGTTGTAGCCTGGCCTGATTTTGATGAGAAGATTCCTAACAGAAGAAGAGAGGCACAAGCTGGAAGCCTTTGCTGTCTGTGTGTTTAACCCAGTACTTCCCACAATGGTTTGGGCTGGGAGGGACCTTAAAGCCCATCCATGGGCAGGGATACCTGCCAGTATCCAGGTTGCTCCAAGCCCCATCCAAACTGGCCTTGGACATGCTAGGCTTTACTTAAAGTTTTCTTGAAGGTTTAAAGGAAAACTAAAAGTAATAAAAAAGCATATTTGCATCAGTGTATTGAACTGATACCACTCCTGAAAACAAGAAAGCACGTTCAGCTACTGGAGTTTCCCCTCTAGCACAAGGCCACAGCCTCCTGTTGAAGTGCTCAGCTGCTTTGGGAACCTGATCACAAAGGTCTGACTTACACTGGTTCCAACAGTCACTGCAGCTGTGACTACAACCCACACCAGGAGGTCACACTTAACAGCAGAGAAGGCAGAAAAAGCACAGCTTTGGGGTTTCCCTGTCTGTGTGTTCCTCGTGCATCCTGCAACAATTGATCTGGCTGCTCAGTCTTCCTTCTGGGTAACTGTAGTGTTTTAACAAGTGGTTTCTGTAGGACAAAAATCAAGTTTCTTTGCCTAAAAAGGACACACCACAGTGGTGGTTAATGGAATGGTGATATGGGAGTGAAATAGCAGAAGAAGGATGTGTTTGTGTATAACACACAAGTGTTGCCCTTTTCCCCAGTATTTTCAAAAAACAAAAATGTAAAAATAGGGGGAAATGAAGATAGGGCAACATTCACAGCCCCACCTCGTGCCATCTATGTCCCCACTCAACTTAGTTTGCCAGAAGGGTAAAAGTCCTGGAGTTCTGAGGTCCCTTCCCACAAATTCAAAGGATCCTGGTGAGCACAAGAGCTTCAGACTTAAAGGGAGCAGCAGAAGGAATTTGGCTGCTCGTTGGGGCCACAGTTGACACAGAAACATAGGCTGGGCAATTTCTACCCTCTTACTGGATTAATTCTTACCTGATCATTTTTAACCGTTGGTCTCAGAAAGTCCCTGCCCTCGTGGCTGGCAGAGGATGCTCCTGCCAGCCCTGAGAGGATGTTCCCATCAGCTCTGGGAGAGCAGTGTGGTTTTGCCCAGGAGCTGTGTGAGCCTGCTCTCAGCAGGTTTCACAGGTCCCAGGGTGGCACTGAGTGTTACTGCACTCTGGATGGAGCTGTGGGAGGGTCTCGCTCCCCTCCCATCTCAGATCTGTCCACAGTAGTCTCAACACTCACTTCGTTGACTTTTGGCCATTTCTTAACCAGCCTTTAAAAAGTATCTGGAGCAAAACCGGGTCGCTTAGCAACCTGCCCGAGCCGAGGGCGGGCAGAGGATGGGTCAGTGATTAACAATTATGTATAATCAAGGTTAAAAATGCAGGGCAGCCTGCAACGTTCCCGCTCTGACAGCCAGAATATTTCAGTGTTACCATGCTGGGATTTATGGTGGTGGTAAGTAAATTTATACCAGCTGTAGGTTTGACCTCATGAATGCGATGATTCAAGGCTTGAAATCAAACTGAAGTCTCTTTTCTTCACTGGTGTATCACAAAAAACATTAAGTAACCTTTGGATGTGTAACACAGGCATGGTCTATGCTTGACAGACGTTTTTTTTCCCAAGGCTCAAGGCTGTGTGACTTCCCAGAGATGGACCTGCACAGGAGAGTGGAAAATGCAGGATCTTGCTGTAGAGCAGAAATGTGAAAGGAATAGGGGTCTCTGGTTTTAGTCACTACGTGCATGTTGGTGCAAGGAAACAACCAGTGCCACGAGAGCTTGATGGGTATATTTTTCTGAGCCTTATTTTGGCAATGTGATCACTTTCCTAAGTCCTTGGTGGTGGTTTGGTTTCTGGATGAAGACATCCTTGGCAGCTTTTTCTTCTTGCACAGAGTAGAAAAGGAAGTGGCTTGATTATGATTTCATTTGCCCCGATAAATGTCCCAGCACTCCCCATTGCTGCAGGAACATACAGTGAGAATATCAATCACCAGCACAGCTCTGCATCTCTTGAATGTTTTTATAACTCTGGCACTGAGATCAGGGTTGTTTTGCCAAGTCATTTACTTTCATTGCCTAATCAATTCCTAAAGGCTCTTGCCTATATGCCTCTTTGTTTAATTAGCCCTTCTTTTCAGCCTTATTCCCCCCAGTTGTCATCCCAAACTTGGGAAACAGGAACCAGCTGACAGTGCCTCTTCAGCAGTCATGGGAAGTGCTGAATTCCAGGAGCCCTGACGGAGGTAATTTATATTCCTAAGAACTAATCTGCCATCGCTGTCCGAAGCTGACGATGTCACAGGCAAGCAGGCAGCTCTTTTCCTTCACTCCCCTAACCCTTTTCCCCCACCCTGCTTCCACTGAATAGGCTTTATTCCATGCCAACTTAAATAGTGCATATTTTAAAGATCCCTCTCAGACTACTGTTATTCATCACCTTACTCACCTGCCACTGCTGGTCCAGGAGAAAAATCATCTTAATGTCCCTTTCCACACGAGTAAGAGGATGTCTTAATGAATGCTTTGCTTGCTTGGTTTTGGTCATTAAACATGCTCTGCCATCGTGGACTCTTTATGTCTTTGCACTAAGTGGTAAAATCCATATGTGAGACTTTGCAGAGGCTTTTAGGTGTCATTAGGGATCATTAATATGCAGAGCAATGCCACGCAACAGAGGCTGCTAGGGTAGGAAATGAGATCCATCATCTGTTGTTAGAGCTGCAGGATAACTTCAGGTCAGCAGAAATAGCTACAGGGGCTGGATTTGGGCAAGGATTCCTCATTAGTACATGGAGAGAGTGTGGGGGAGGGATAGGGAGGGAGAAGGCAAACCTGAGCAGCTTTGGGGTTCCTCCCATCTTTGTCCTGCAGTGTTGATTTGGATCTTTTGGATCCTGTAGCTCTTGCAATCACTCCAGTAACTCCTCAGTGCAGAGAGCCTGTGCCCAAACTGGATAGTTTGGGCTGCATCTGTATAAACTGAACCCATACCCAGGCTGCCAAGGTTCTTTATTCCTGCCTGCTTGCCTTCTTGGTTACCCTCTTCATTTCTGCCTTTTGAGTCTTTTCCTGGTTTTGCTTGTTTGTTTGCCCCCATAGATTGATTTCTACACCCACCACACCACAGAGGCAGGTGCTTGCAGGGGGAGTGCCTGCACCTGTTTGTGGTAGCACAGCTTTGGGGTGATTTTGGTGCCTTTTGGGGCAGCAGCATGGGCTGCCTGGGGGTGTTTGTGATTGAAGTCTGCTGCCCCTTTACCTGTGGGTATAGGATGTCTTCCCAACAGCCACCAAGAGCTGCTTCTGCCTTGCTTTCCTTGCTCTGAAAGGCCTGGGAGTGTCAGGAGCAGGAGTGGCAGGGAGTAGGAATGCTTCCTGTGGTCTGTCGTGCTCAACAAGGAAGAGAGACCAGCTGAGCAATGAATTATGTATCTCCTCTTTATTTAAAGAACATTTTTCTGCCATGGAGAGTTCAAAAGATTATTCTGCCATGCTGGTTTCTGATACTGGACAAGCTGGAAATGTTAGTGGGTATGTTAATGTTGCTCCTGGCCCTCACAGCGTTCACTTCTGAAAAATAGAAATGGTTTTAATGTGCTTGGCCTGGGAGCTTTGATTTGAAATGAATATTGTCAGCCATGGTGAAAAGATGATAAATGATGCTGAAAAACGTGTCTTGGTTTCTGGCAGCAGCGCTGGGTTGTGCCACAAATACAGGAGAGGCAGAGTCATTTAGAGAGCAGGTGTTTGCCCCTCCTGGCTCTTACTGTGCTGTGCTGCACTGCTGAGCCACAGGGGCCGGTGGAAGGTGTCCCTGCCAAGGGCAGGGAGTTGGAACTGGAGGGGATTTAGGGTCCCTTCCAACCCAAACCAGTCTGTGATTCTGTGCTTGCTCTTGGCTGGGAGTTAAGCCAACTCCTGTGGGGCACCAGCAAGGGTGGTGGCAGGGATTGCCATGTTATCCCAAGGGGCTTATCCCCAGGCTCAGGATCATGGAATCACAGGATCATTGAGGTTGGAAAAACCTTCCAAGGTCACCGAGCCCACCCTGTGCCTGATGCCCACCTTGTCCCCCAGCCCAGAGATCTGAGTGCCACATCCAGTCCATCCTTGGACACCTCCAGGGATGGGGACTCCAAACATCCCTGGGCAGCCCCTGCCAGTGTTTAACAGCCCT
This sequence comes from Scytalopus superciliaris, assembly GCA_013400415.1. NCBI lineage: Eukaryota > Metazoa > Chordata > Aves > Passeriformes > Rhinocryptidae > Scytalopus > Scytalopus superciliaris. The sequence goes on from VXBX01004095.1 coordinate 43,660, forward strand.
TCCTGTGAAGAAATTCCTCTTGATGTCTTGAGGACTCCTGCTTTTTGGGATAATTTTTCCTGGTTTTGGCTGCTTTATGTGCTCATTAAAAGCAGTGGGAATTCATGGGTAAAAGGGAAGATAGAGAATGTAACCCCAAGTAAGCTCTAATGTATTTGCAGATGAAAACCAACTTGACGTGTTTCCGTGTTTGGGATTTATAGTCTGATCATTCCTTCCCCTGCACAGCAGGGGCTGGAGCAGCATGTAGTTATTTACATATAGGGAACATTAAACAGCCACCTCTTTAAACCGTGTGTGAACATAAAATCCAACAACCACTGCTGAGTAATGGGTCTTTGTGAAAGATGAGAATAAAAATAAAGTAGAGACAAGCAGAATGAGAAGGTATTACTGCAGGAAGTAGCTGGGACAGCAGCATGTTCTACCCCTGTGCCAGAGTGGGAATGTGACCCTGTGAATGTCCTCCTGAGTTCACACTGTACACATGGAACCCCAGGCAGGAGGTTTGCTCTGAGCTCCTCTAGTTGTGGTGGGCTTTGTGATGCCAGGGGGAACTACAGGATCTTTGAGTTTGGACGTTGGCAAAGGGATTAGGGGCTTTTAGTTGGTTTCCCTTCCCTCTTCAGGAGAAAAATGCATGGAAAGGACATGCTCTTTGGAGAACTTGTTGTTCTCTGTGCCATGTAAACCCTAAAATACTGTGGGTTTATGCCTTCTTTCCATTGGTGTCTTAGTTCTTTGAACTGGACTCTTCTTGTCCTTTTCCATTTCTAATGCTAATTACGAGCAGGAACTTGACAGTAATTCCCTGGTAAAAGGAGGTATCCCCAAATGGGTGCAGCTGCTTCCTGCAGAGGCTGGGCTTATCCCACAGGCACGTGGTGGTGGTGGGGCTCAGTGCTCAGGTTGGATACAGAGACGGGTAGCTGTGACTGAGAAATGTGTTTATTCCTTCCTGATGGATCTCTGCGTTGCTGGGGGCACTCTGATGGTGAGCCTGAGAAGAGTAACTTCTGTTGGGATTTAGAATAAAATGAGAAGCAAGTTTCTGTGATATGGGGGATAAGGCATTGAGTTTCAATCACAGAAATAAAACACCCTTTCAGTGGCATTTTAACAAAATACTGTCCTTTGTACCTCTTGTCTTTTAACCCTCTGCATTCCTGGGCCCTGAAAGGAATGTGATTAGAGAAAAAAAAAAAAAAGAGGCTGAAGAAATATTTTTGTTCTTAAATCCCCACTATTTTAAAGTAGTATTTGAGAAATCTCCACTGTATTTTAATTTGGTTTGTCAGAGTATAATTACCGCGAATGAGGTAAGAAACTAATTTAAACACGGCAAGTGTAGTGGAGAATCCAATTTTCAGAAATCAGTGGAGATGTAATTGGAGTCATTAAGTGCTGACTTCGGTAATTAAGAGTTGGGTTTTGACGTTTCAGGCTTCTGTAGCTAATTGTCCGTGGAGAGGGTACAAAAATGTTGTGTTTGCCGAGGAGCTGGTGGGTCCCCGGCCCTGTGTGGCTGCTGGCCACGCTCACACAGGTGTTGGTGGCATGGCAAGCACCTTCCTTGGCGCCTCCCCTTCCTTTGTGTCACACAGCACAGAGCCAAAACAACCTCTCTGGGATAATATTCAGGGGAAGGGTTTTTCTCCTCAACCCAACTATCTTGCTTTCCAACTTGGATCTTGGGTTACAGGTCCATCTTGATAAAATACCTGGATCTCTCTGCAGACTGAAAGTGCTGATAAAGTTATTAATAAAAAAAAAAATCAGTGGTAGAAATGCATCCTCATCACTCCTTGTTTGCAGAATTGTCTCTAGGAAGTCATGATGTTCTGCATTAACTCCTGCAGTTTGAGCAGGATGCTTTTGTTATGATAATGGAGAAACCATGAAACCCCCTGACATGCTGATTATTTTCATCATATAAAACAAGCCTTATGCTTACTTTCCTGTTAAAAATTTTAATTTTCCAGAGCAATGGCATTTATACATCTTTTTCCCTTGTTTTCCCAGATGATGGTGTTTGGGCCTCCAGCACTGGAGCTGAGGCAATAGGTTTTGAGCTTTTCCTCCCACAAACAAATCCATCTTCTTGCTCTGGGTTTGAGTCTGTAATTATCTTCTGCCTCATAAGAAGCCAGAAAGTTACCTAAAATGTGTTTTTAGAATCTTGGCCATTCTCATTTGTTAGGTGTGAGAAAACCACTGGCAGCTTAGGATTAGGGTTAGAGTTTACCCAGAAATTTACTTGTTTTACCCAGAAATTCCCTTTTTGGGGTGTTTTTCACAGTACCATGCAAAACTGTTTCCCTTCTCGCAGGGCTTCTGACCCTTAAATCTCTACAGGTGTTTTTTCCTGTTTGTGTTGGATGTGGGGCATTCATGGGCATACCCTTTGGAGCTGGGCACCCGGTGGGTTGGGCAGGGAGGCCTCACAGGAGCAGCCTTGGCCATGTTCAGGAGAAATAATCATAGAATGACAGAGTGTCAGGAGTTGGAAGGGACTCATGGGGATGAGGGAGTCCCTGTCATGGTCCCTTTGCAGCCATGTGGTTTCTGGGTAACACACTCGGAACACGGGGCAGTGGCCGGACGTGGTGTGGCATTAGCCAGGGAAGCACTTTAAGTAGCTGGAGCAGGTTGGAGTCATCCTGGCAAGCTCTTCTGACCAGGCTGGTTAGGAAGGACTGTCTCTTCACTGGCTGGACTTGCAGATAGTCAGAGAGCAACTCTTGTGCTTGCTGGTGGGGGATTCCAGGCTGGGCTTTCCAAAGCGTGTTGTCCCTGTCTCCCAGACACTGAGTTTGCAGCTGGAGATTAGGGGAGTAATGAGGATACGCTCTGCTTTGGGCATAATTTCCTTTTCCCTTTGCTGTTTGCTTTTGTTTTATCTCTTTAGACAGCCCATGTTGCTGCCTAATTGGATTACTGGGTCACTTGCTGACTGTGGGCCGTGCAGGGCTGGGATCGGGACCGTCCCCGAGGCTCGGCGGTCCGGGAGCTGATGTGGGCTGGCAGCCTGCTGAGCCACTGGGGACGTGTGGGAAACGGCGTCGCCCCCCAAACCCTGCAGTGTCTGCATGGAGGAGCACAGCCGTTCCTTCCTTTCACCTGGCTCCTTAGCTTCGGGGAGGAACAATTCCCAATGGGTTTGTTTTGGAGCCTCCGAGCCTTCCGGGGGGGCACGTGGAAATGCAAAGCCTCGAGCACGGTTCAGGTGTTCGCCTATGAACAGCTCTCGCTTCAGATCTTAAACAAACCAGCTCCTTGCAGTTTCCATGGTAAGCTCTCCTTCAAAACTGAGCAGGAGTCACAAGCATTGCACACACCCCAGGAAGCTGCAGTTCTGTGGTGCCAGCCCCTCTCTGTGCAGGGCAGCTCCCGGGGACACCCCTCGTGTGTCCCGCAGCCACCCCACCACTCCCTTCCAGACCCTTCTGCTAAGGAGAAGCCAACGGAAGGAACTGTGAAGGCCAAAATCTGCTGTCAGTGGGACTGCACAGAGGGCAGACTCAGACCCTGTGCTTTCCAGGGATCCCTCTGCAGGCTGTGCTGTCAGACCCTCCTTCCAGAACTGCTGCGTTCACCTAGAAGCTGTTAGACCTTTGGAAAACAGGAGATCTTGCCAAGGTAAGTATAAATAACATATCAGGCCATGCTTTTAAAACTCCATTCTTCTGTTTTTTATTTTCTTTCCTTAGTGATTGAGGTGTTTTCAATAAGGAAAGAAAACCAGCTTTGCTACTTCTGGGGCAAGAACTTCTGTGCTGTCCCACCTTTTAGGTTTCTGTAGTTTAAATGTGTGGGTGTCCCACCACCCATTCCCCTTCTTTTCCCTGCCTCTTTAATTATGAGGTTTTCAGTCTCACGTGCTTAAAATCTGTCACGTGGACCCAACAGCACTTGAAAAACTCCAACCCACTAAAAAAGCCCCTCAGAAAACCCCAGGTGTAAAGCAAACCTCAGGGTTTTGCTGCCTGAAGCTTGGCAATGCTGTATTTCCAGCAGCTGAGCTTCTTGCAAGGAGGGGGTTTCTCCTCCTGGGGAGGAGGGTGACCGTGGCTGTTGCAGCGTGGGGTGGTGACCCCCAGACCCTGCCCGAGGGCAGGATGGTGGGGGACGCTGCATTCTGAGTTTGTCCCTGCCAAGAGCACGGCACATCCAGGCAGGCGCTGCCGCGGCGTGCCCTGTGTCCACTTGCCTTCCCGTTGGGCTGGGAGCGTGTCCAGGGGTGCTGTGTTACCTTGGAAAGGCTGCATGTGGGAGATGACTTGTGGATGCTGTCTTGCTGCTTCTCCTCCCTCGTGGTGCCGTGGGTTTGCAGGCAGGGGCTGCTCCCGCAGCACTTCCCGCTCACCACTCATATGGAGTGTGAAGCTTCCCGGTGCTCAGCGGCAGCAGCACCAGCAAGCACAGAGTGACAGACTGATTCCTGGATTTCCCTCCTTTCCCTCCTCCTCCAGAGCGAGGGGGAGAAAGGTTTTGTTCTTTTGTTTGTCTGAGTTGGTGTCGTGCAGCGCGCTGGCAATGTGCCCACTCCCTCTGCACGGATGGGACAGCAGGGGAGTCAGGGGTCTTCCTTCTTGCCAGAATCCTTTATGTTGGAAAAGACTTCTGAGATTAAATCCACCCCGTGCCCGATGCCCATGTCGTCCCCCAGCCCAGATCGCTGAGTGCCCCATCCAGTCATTCCTTGGACACCTCCAGGGGTGGGGAATCCAGACCTCCCTGGACACCCCCTTCCAGTGCCTGACCACCCTTTGCATGACGAAATTCCTCCTCATGTCCAACCTGGACAACCTGTGCCAGGGCCTCCCCAGCCTCACAGGGAAGAATTTTTTCCCAATATCCAATCTAAACCCCCTCTGTCAGTGGGAAGGCATTCCCCCATGTCCTGTCCCTCCAGGCCCTTGTAAACAGTCTCTCTCCATGTTTCTTGTGGGCTCCCCTCAGGTCCTGGAGGCTGCAATTAGGTCATCCTGAAGCTTTCTCTTCTCCAAGCTGAACAATCCCAATTCTCTCAGCCCAGTAAAGGATTTAGGAAAAAATCCCAAACCCGAGGAATTATCCCTTTAACAATGCCTTGTTGCACAGAGGCAGAGCTCCTTGCCCTCTGGCATCCTGGTGTCAGGAGGGCTCTGAGTGGCAGAGGTCAGGGTTTGGGGACTGGGTGCTGGTCTGGGCTGGCCCCGCTGTGTGACCTGTGGAGCACAAACCCTCCAAAGCGGGGCTGTCCTGGGGGCATCCGCTGCTCTGATTGAAGTGTTCAGGCAGGGGCGTGGGATAAGCAGCAAATCCAGCCTGTTTCCTACTTTAGGTTTTTAGGAGACACTTAAGGGAGCAGCCTTGGCTGAGCCAGGGCAAAGGCGAACTGCAGAAAGCACTTACTGAGCTTGCCTGGGGATTTGGGCCGCGTGGTTTGTGGCACGAAAGCTGGGCTTTGCTGTAGGAAACAGCAGTAAAAAGCTGGCAAGCCTAAAGACCCAGATTAATTTAGAAACTCTGAAGCTCAGGGGAGGGGCGGTGGAAACAGAAGTGCAGCGGCTCAGACTGACCTTTGCATCAACTCCACTGCTCTTCCAAAGATGTTGGTGGTGTCTGAGATGGGATCGACCCATGGAGTCCCCCAGGGTGATACGGGACAGCTGGCTCTCAGGCTCTGGGGTTCCTCCCTGCTCCCCAAATGGCACTGGGCCTCCAGGAGCATGGGGCTCTGTGCCCAGCATGGGCTGACACTGTCCATCAGTCTCTCCAGTGGGCTGGGGATGGGGCTGCTCAAGTGTTGGTGCCAGAATCTGTCCCCAGAGTGCTGAGCAGGGCACAGTTTGCAACAAGGAGCAGCTCCTCTGTGCAGCCTGGGGAAGTTGGATCCCAGCTGTGTGTGCTGTCTGATGTGGGTCAGTGGGTATTGTACAGGATCTAGTTATCTTGATGACCCAAAGTACAAAGGAGAACAGGCCTGCTCACCCTGAGTCATGTTGCTGACCGTGGTTGCTTTGCTTCCCACCTTCTCCCCTCCCTCCTTTCCAACATGAAGCCACACAGGGAAAGGTGGGTACCAGAATTCCTCTTTGTCAGGCTGCTATAAACAGTTGTTTCCATCTCTTTGTTTTTATAGATCCAAGGTAGATTAAAGTGCCTTTTAAACTCACAGGACCTGTCAGGAGACTAGAGACTGTCTTCCTCTTAGTCTTTTCTGTAGAGGAGTGTCATCATATGACCAAATTCTACCCTGAAGTTGTTTAAAAAAAGTTCTATATTGTGATACATGTAGATGTTCATGTACAAATGTCACATGGGCATATATATTGCAGTTTACAATGGCATCTTAGCAGCTTAGGAAGTGATTAGTTTACTTTTATGCCAGTGTTTTTGTCTGTGTAGAGTGGGAGTTCTTAACTGACATGTGCTGAAGTTGTTCTCCTGCCCTTCAGGGTTTAAATAAAAAACACTTTCTCTAGGAGCATGTCGGAGAAATTCTGTTTTGAAAAGCTGTTTGGTTTCTTAGGAGCATGTGCACATATGTTTTTCTCTTTATGATCTTAGGTTTCAGTGGTACTTAAGCCCCATTTTCCAAAACTGAGTTATTTAGAAGCATTAGCCAGTTTAAGGGGACTTAAGTGAACAAGGCTGTTTCTTAAACTGGTGACACATGTGTGCCCATGTGCATTGGCCATTACAGGGCCACAGCTGGATCCTTGGATCACTGCAGAAGTCTGGGAGCTCCTCACTCTTTGATAAAGGCAGAGCCGTGCTGTGTCAGCCCCAAAGAGCGAATTGGTGTCTCCAACACCACCTGGTTTGTGGCTATTCCAGCAAAGAGGTGCAGCCCCTGCCCACCAGAGGCTTGTGGAATGTGCCCAGGATTGTGGCAGAGGTGTGGACCACACTGGGTGTCCATCCATCACCTGTAGCAGAGGTTTCTGCTTCAGTCTTGGTGGTTGTTGTGCCCTTAGCATCGCTCCCAGGGCTTGCAGCAGTGATCTCCAGGTCTGGCAGCTCTGACTTTCACTGAGTTTGGGGTCTCTGCGGTGTTTAAGTCTCTTCATCCTTTTGAGCCTTTTAATTTCAGCAGTCAGAAGGGAGGGAAAGAGCACACTAGTGGAGTTGTAATGCCAGGCTGAGCTGGGAGTGCTGCCTGTTAGGAATGGGGTGTGCTGGGGTTTGACTAAGCCTTAGCAGGCACTGCTCATTTCACTGCAGGGCCCAAGTGAGATTATTGTCTGAGTCTCCCCTCAGCAGTTTAAAGCCTAATCAAATATTCTCTGTTCTCAGGCATGAGTTTCCATTCTCCCCTGACTGTGGAGAAGAGGGAACACCTTAACCCCATACAACTTTGTCCTGTCTTTATCGCCTTTGCCCTGTTAACTTTCTAAAGACATTTTTTGAGCTGAAAGCTCAAAAAAATAGATAGAAGTGGATAGAAAACTGTCATGGTCTCTTGTAAACTACATAAGACTATCCAGATGTGTTGATGTAAACCAAGGCTGCGGTAATTTTGGAAATGAGAAGCTCTCCGTGCACACAGCTCCTAGAAAACTGATCCATCAGTTATTTGTGGGTTTTTGAGCATCTGGAACGATTCCCTAATTTTTCAGGACGCTCAGCGTGCAGTTGAGGGCTGACTGCTTCATTTCTGTCTGCCTCATTGACTCCCTTGTGCAAAGGATGAGGAATACTGATCCAAGGGAGCTGCTGGAACAAATGCTCTGGTTCAGCAGTGCTGTGCCCTGCGTGAGGTACTGTTTGGATAGAGTTAATCCTGCTTGGGGGGCAGCAGGATGCCTTGTACAGCCTTTGGAAACTTCTCCCGAGCTGATCTGGGCTGTGTTGGCTCGGAGCAGCCGGGTGTGTTCCACGTGGGAGCTCAGCGAGTCCTGGGGGTGGAAGCTGTAGCCGTGTTTCTCTCCATAGCCTGGCATTTCGTTCCCTTTCTCACGTTACCCAGCTTAGTCATCTCCCCTCTCCCGACGTACAGACCAGAGCCTGCATGGTGGATGGTATCAGTGCAGGAGCCTGCCCTAGCAACCACATAGATCTCCCAAAATAGCTTCTGCCACGGCTGCAGAGCCTCCCTGAACCTCAGGACGTGGCCCTGCAGTCTCTCTGGGCCATTGTTTTGCCTCTAATGGTAGGACAGAAATAACCAGTGCTGTGAGTGGACTTGACTTTGTGCACAGAGTGAGGCTGGCTGGGACACGAGAGAAATTCCTGCGATGTTTGTGTGCCGAAGGAAAGCGCCTTTGGCATCAAACTGTTCCTTCTGTGTGCCCACGTGTATGCTGTTGTTTACGGCCTGTTACCTGCTCAGGGAGCACCAGAGCTGGGAAGGCAGCTGGTGCCAGCCTTGGCTGTGCCAGGGTTGGAATTCCCTGCTGGAGTGGCTGCTCCTGGCACCGGGAGCAGCCTGGCACCACACGTGCTTCCTGAGGAGTGGGACGGCCACTCCATGAGGTCTCTCCTTTCTGGGAACACGGGTGTGCAAGTCTCCACTGCTCTTTGTTTTCTGTGGTAGAGCAGGAAAGATTTTAAGATGCTTTTGGAGCGTGGCCATTTTCTTTTCCTTGTCTCTCCAGCCTAAGAAAATTCCCATGTTTGGGATATCATTGCATTTCCATAGTTCTGCAGGAGCATGAGATTTATAAAGATGTGTTCAGGTGCTGGCCATCTTCTGCTGTGGCGATGCTTTTTGCAATGATTATCTATCCATTGCTTTTGGAGGGCATTCTGCAGTCGGATGTCTTGTCACAGACACCTTTCCTGCTTATCAGCCTCAGTTCTCCTCCACATCCTTTCCTCCAGCCATCTCCTTTTTTACTATATTTTAAACCTATCCCTTACAACTCATATCTGACCCAAACCCCAGAAGGGAATTGAAACAGTGGCAGGTAACTCAGTTCTGATGTGTGATGACATGCAAGATGAAGGTGTTCGAGGGTCAGAAGTTACGTAGATTTTTGCTATAATAAGCCAGAGGACAACTCAGATTAAACTGGGGGGACAGACATTGATTTGCTTGTGTGGGGGAGAGGAGAGACCATCAGCTGCAATGTTTACACTCAATTACCCAGGGAGGGTTTTGTCATTATTTGCATTCTCTGCAGCATTCTGTATTCTCAAGCACACTCCCGCCATATGTGTTTAGTTGCCAGAAGTTTATATACATTTTCTGCTTTTTGTTCCAAACAATATAACACTTATTACGAGTTTCACGAGTTGTTGTTTCAAGGGGAAAAGAATCTGCACCAAGCTGTGCTCTGGCACCATGACCGTGCTCAGTGTGTGCTGTCTGCGTCACAGGGAGGGTAAAGAGCTGCTGTAGGAACCAAGGCACTGCATTGTTGTCCTAAAATCAGGAAAATCTCTTGGAGAAGTGTTCCTGATTTCTGGCTGGGGGTTGCTAAGGTGGCTTTTAACCCCTTGAGCCCTCCCCCACACCGCAGGGAGAAAATCAGGCCCCTGTTTGTAAAGTGGGAATGTGTGCATCATGATGCCGACTCTGGAAAGCGACTGTTCCTCTTGGGAAGGTGGTCTGCTGTTCCACAGACAGAGCTGGAGGTGGGATTCAGCCTGGGAAGAACCTGTAGAGCCAGGGTTGGGTTGTCCCTGAGCCCTGTGGAGCTGCACCATGCCCTCCCTGGCCACCACCCCTCTCTGCATCTTCTCCCCTGAAGAGTTTCCAGGGAACCTTCCCAGCATCCTTCCCCAAGATGAGAAGTGTCCCAAAAGGAGAATGACAAGGAAATACTCTGGGGCATGGCAAAAGAAAGCTTCTTGGTGAGGAATTGCTCTGGTTATGGGCTGTGTGCTCCAATGAGAGACAGAAAAACTGCTGGACATGATTTTGGATAAAAGGAGGGACCACTGCAGTGCTCTGACACTGTTTTCCATGCTCACCTTTTCCTTCTGTTCCCCCCCCCCTCCCCCCCCGGAATTACTTCCACTTGATTGTTGCAGTTGATTGCAATTGTAAGAGCTAATTTTGGTGCATAAATTTTAGACTGGAAGCCTGCCAAGTGTTTGTGTAATGGAGAAAAACAACTGCACAGGATTTGGTACAGGCTGTGCTTGTCTTCCTTTCTCCAGCCAAACGTCAGCAACCATTCCACAGGCTGAGATATATATATATATATATGTATGTATGTATGTATATATATCAGTTGGCAGTATTTATATACACTGAATTGCCTCAAAGAAGAAAACTCATCCTCCTGTGGAAAAAAGAAGAGCAATTTACAGACCTGCCATGAGTTTTAAAAACAAACTGAGTTTAATGCCCCTGATAAAGTGGTCATGGCCTTAGTTTCTAAGACAAATGCCAAAGTCAACTGAGTTCACTTTTAAACTTTGCATGATGGAACGAAGAGTAAATAGTGTTGTTCCAATCCTAAGAGACAAATCCATTATGTTCAGCTGATGGAGTTGAAGACCAGTACATGCTTATGTAGATCTGGGCCCTTGGAAAATGTCACAGCAGTTTTTCTTGCAGCCCAGTCTAATTTCCATGAAGTCTGATGTCGGGGAAGGAGAGATTTAGTTGCCACAGGATAAAAATCACAGATTTTTATTTTTAATCTGAGTGAAAGATTAACTCAGGAATAAATTTTCTTTCTACATCCACTCCTTCATATATGCAGGGTTCAAGATAGAGTGAAGCTGGGCTGCCTTGCAGGGCTTTCCTCTTTTCCCACCTGTATTTGGCCAAAGAGGAGCAAGAAACACGAAGGGGTAAAGAGGATGTGAAGGATGCAGGTGGGTTTGTGGTGTTTAAAACTAGTGGGGACAGTCCTCATATGGATTGAAAGTTGATACTACAAGGAAAAGCTCATCTGATAGATTACTTTTGATGCTGCAGTGATGAGCTCACTTGTAAGATAAGGTACCAGGACTCCTTGGATCTCATGTCATCTTTCTCCCACAGGTTTTTGGTGTCTCCTCTCGCTTGGTTTTTATCCTGTCATTCCAGTTGTGATTTATCTTATATGCTTGTTTAAAAACAAGTTACATTGTCAAGCTGCCATTACACAAACATTTGTCCTGGTTATGCTTTCAGAGTTACTCAGAGATGTAAGTTCCGACAGACTCAGGGCCAAGAACATGATAGGTGGAGGATCCACCTTCTTGAAATATCAGCTTGCTTTTTTTTTGTGTTGTTTTGGGGCTGTTTTAGTTCATCTTAGTGCCATATGGGTTTTACTTAAGGACATGGCTTGTCCCTGCAAAAGCATCTTTAAAGGCAATAGAACAGTTTAAATATGTTCAAGAGAATTAATTAAAATGCATTTCAACTGAAAGGGAATGAGAGTTTTGGGGTTTTATTCTAAAATAAGGCTCTAGTCTGGTGAAACATTTTGTATCAGTTACAAAAGGAATTTCAGTACATTCCTGTAAAACAAGGGATGAGCCAACTGCATCTGCTGGGTGTGGGAGTGACATTTCAGATCCCGCTGACAGCCGCATTGTCAAACTGAACATCATCTCTCTCTTGCTGGTGCTAACTGAGAGCTCCACGCTTTCTAGGAGCAAAATTGCTCCTTTGGGAAGTGCCAGTGGAAGGCACGGACCCCTTTGGGCCTGGAACAGGCTGCCAAGCCTACCTCATTTAAATAGCTGATCTCCATAAATCAGCCCTCCTTCCCCTGCCGGAGGGCACTGGGGAAAGGGAAAACATGAAGTGTTTTTTGGGCACTGAGGATTTTCACTAATGGTTTACATTTGCAGTTGTTCCAGGTGATACAACAGCAGGATGTTGTCCTGTGGTGATGTTCCTGAGCCTCAAGCAGGTATAATTTTCTCCTTACTTACGTGAGAGCTTCCAATAGCAGATCACAAGGGGTGTTCCAGAAGAGACCTTTGATGCTGCATCCGAACTGTGAGTGATTTGAGGAGTGAACTGTCACAGAAAGGGGACACTGGTGCTCCAGCAGAGCTGCAAGACCTCTCTGCTGGGCTGCCAAGTGAGCAGCTCCAGTCTGTAGTATTTTGTTTGCAAGAAGATGACAGAATGGTAGAATTGTGTAGGTTAGAAGAGCTCTCTGGTCCCACCTCCCTCTCAAAAAGCACTTACAAGCATTTTTATATGTGTGGATGTGTATAAACAGCGATCTGGTGCAGGAATGCTGTGCATTTTGCCACCCTCTTGGGTGCTGTTGCACTTGCACTCAGCGGGTTTGTTTGCCATGTTGGTCCAGAAGCAACATGCTCAGTCCTGTCCCAACCCAGGTCTCGCAGCCCTACCACAGAGGAGCCAACAACCTGAGGTGGAAGAAAGTGTCCTTAGAGAAACAGATGCAAAGGGTGAGTTTGAAGGAAGAGAAAGGCCAGGCAGGCACAGATGAAACAATCCTGGCGGTGGAGCCAACAGTGAAAGGGAAGGCCAGTGCCGTGGACAGGACCAGGAGACAAAAGCAGCTGTAATGAAAGAGGAGCAGCACATCAGAGAGGCTGATCTGAAGGCAAAGCTGGAATGAAAGCAGAGGGGAGGTTTCCCTCTTTGATCTGTTTGATCTGCACCTGCGGCTCTTTGTCCGGGAATCTCCTTGGAGAGGGGATCTTCCAGAGGTGCCTGTGAAAGCAAGTTTGTGTTGCTGTGGGTGTAGAAGAGCCTGTTCAGCTAGGGGATGTTTCTGCAAAGGGTTTCTTGCTCTGGAGAGCTGCTTGCAGAACAGAAGGCAATGGTGAGGACCCTCCTGCAGTCTGGACTTGCAGTGTGTCTGCAGGCACTGGTGTCTGGGTTCAGTACAAGCTCTGCTTTAAATAAAAGCACTCGGCACCCACTCAGTGGCTGTAATTTTAGTTCTCCTCCCCTGAAACTCTTACATGTTCCTAAACTCTGCAGTGTTTGAATGCCACAGTGAGCAGGGGTGAGGAGAGGGCATGGGGATCAGAGATGCACGAAGGAGAAGACAAAGGCTGGGTTTGTGGCTTGGTGGGAATGTGCCAGATGGGAGAGAGGGAGGGAGGAGGATGGGAAAGGGATGTTGGAAGCCGTGGGTCAGGGGTGAGGGTCTGACCATGGGGGCAGAGCAAAACAGCACAGATAAAGGAGCTCGTGGTGCTGCAAAGCTGAGGAGAAGATGAATCCCAGAAAAAACAGCTGGGATCATTCCTAGGCACCTTGTAGCCCTTTCTATTTATTTATGTTTTAATTTTTGGTAGGGCAGTGTTGTCAGTGAAACTCTGGCTTTGTTAATGGAAATGGCCCCTGGTGGGCTCAGATGCTGTGCTCCCAAGAGGGGATGTTTCCCACAGGTGCTGAAGCCAGAGCAGCAATCTTCCTTAGAGGTTGCTTGGGAAAACAGGAGGGAGTCTTGTGAGCAGTGTCAGGGGTGTTGGGGGAGCATGGCTGGCACTCACTTCAACCTGCTTGCTGTTTCTCTTGGCATAGTTTCCAAAAAAAGGGGAAAAAATCATGATTATTTAAAAAAAAATTATGTATTAATTTATTTCTTTTTTAATGGCCCAGAGCTCAGTGGCTGTGGAAGGGATTATCCCACCTCTGCCATTGCAGGATCCCATGCTCTTACTGCTGTGCTTGTGTCCACACAACATTCCCAGGCCTGGTGGATGAAAAATGACCTGTCTCATCAGCTGTGGTTTTGGGCAGCTCGGTTTGACTGACACGTGGGTGCAGCCATTTGTCTTAATCCTTCCTTTCCTCTCAGAGTACGTCCCAGCTGGTGCTTCTTGAGTGGAGCTGCTGCAGGACGAGTCCAGAATTCTCTGGAAGGGCCCCTGTTGCACTGATGGTTGTTTCTTGAGAGTGCTGTCCCAGCCCCAGCCCTGGCAGGGCTAGGAAGGCCTATCTTGCTGCAGATCTGGGAATCTAGGAAGGGTATCTAGGAAGCCAGGCTGATGTTCTCATGGAGATAGGACTGCCTTGCTGGCAGATGCTGCACAGCTGGGGTTTAGACCTGCTCATAGTGACTAAACCATGAGTTGTCAAGGTTGTGTTGGAGGTGTGATGTGAAGGAAAATAGGATGAGGTAAGAGACAGGTGTTGGGCAAGAGCACAGAAGAGGTGCCTGGCAGGTGGATGGCAAAGCAGCCACGAAACTGGGTGTCAGTATTAGATGGAGGAGATGGTGATTCAGGAGACGCTCACGTATCTCATGGGGGGTAGGCCTGTGGGAACAGGGAGCTTGGAATAAATGAGGCACAAGTGGTTTAGCGCTGATTTTTTTTGTAATGCAAGAGGTGGGTGTGTTGCTGAGACACGGGGATGGCTCGGTGGTGGCTCAGTTTGCTGACAAAAGCAGTGAGTTGGCACAGAGTTGGGGCACAGGAAGGGCTGTGGGCAGCTGGCAGTGTCCCTGGGCTAAGGATGTGTGTGGAGTTTGGGGGATCAGGGGCAGAAGGGAGCAGGATGGGATGATTTCCCTCTGCCAGCAGCGAGGTATGCTGGGTTGGCTCTGCCCTTCCATGCCAGCCACAAGCTGAAATGTCCAGGGTGGGATTTTTCATCCATGCACGTGTCCATGTTTCTTGTTTTCTCCTCGCTTTGTCCTTTTGCCAACTCTGCTCTTGGAAGTTCTGCTTTAGGTGGGCTCTTTGTCCTTTGCCTTGTTAGACCTGTCCCCTCTGAAGTGACCTTGATCCCTAAGAGTGTGGCACGGGTTCCTTCTGCCTTGTGATCCTCTGGAGGAGTCTGACTAGATCCCTTGATCGTGCAAGTTGTGGTTTTGGCAGCGTGGCTTGGAGATAGGATGCTGGAGAAATGGGATGGATAGCTCTTTCCACTGCCCTCAGAGGGCCTGTCCAGAGCTGAGCTAGGATCAGGACAGCACAGTGCAGCTACGTGACTGGGGCTCTTTTTCCCAGATTTGCTGCAAGATTGGAGAAGCATTTGGATATGACCTGTTTATAGCCTGAGATAATTTCTGCACTGGCAAACACAGAAAGAGATAAAGCAATGGAGAGCTAAGAGCTAAATCTCTCCTGTACAAATGCTGGGAGCATATGTAATAGGATTGTTGAATTGGAGTTACATGTTTTCCAGGATAAGTACTGTTTGATGATACCGTGCTGCTGCAGCCATTCTTAAACCAGAAAAAAAGGACTGGGGATTTGCAGCAGTTGTTGGGGATGTTGGGGTTTCCCTGGGAACTTTGAGAACAGCAAAAGGGAAGAAAAGGCCTTTGCAGATAAGACAAAACAGATCCCTAAGAAGGCTGAGGAGAGTCCTGGGGGGAGGAAACATCAAGTGCTCTGACCTCAGGGTAATCAGGTATCACAGATTTTTCTCACACAAAATACAGACTCTTTGTCGATCTTCTGGCTGAGCTTCTTTTCATTTGCATGGGGAAACTGAACTTTTTTTTTAAGCAACATTTTCATCTGTTTTTCTGTGCACCTTTCACGAGGTGCATTAAAAACTGTGCACGTCCTGACCTCTGTATTAAATATGTGCTATTGAAGCTACAGCGTTAAGCAAACTAAGCTTAGAAGATGTCAAGGCTGAGGTTGTCTGCCTGATCTGGACTTGTCCTCTTTCCACGTGGGGGTTCTGATGCAGTGTTTAATTACAGGACACCTCCTGCCTTGCCTGCAGCACCTTTGCTGTGCTGGAGGTGATGAGCTGCCTCCAACCCTGGTTTTGTTCCAAGAGGGACTTGAGGATGGGAAAGAGGAGCGGGATTTTTGTTGCTACTGCTTTCTGGTTTGGGAAACCTGGGGTCTGCTTCTGCTGGGGGCTTGCTGTGGATGGTCCATGTGTCCATCACTTGTGCCTTTCAGCCCCTAAGGAGGCAAGGGAGAGAATGCCCCACGTGCAGGGGAGCTGCTTTGGGGGCAGACATCCCTGATGGAGCAGGATCCTGGGGCAGCCACTGGTGCTCGGTCTGTGCTGAGCACAGGGTGGCTGAGCCTTTGCTGCATCCCCAGTGCTGGATGGAGGCCAGCACAGCCTCTCCCCGGGGCATTCCACACCCCTCCGGGGGCGGTGGGAAGGGGGGAAGCCCAGCCCTGGGTGTCAGTGTATCAGCACAGATCTCAGCACAGCCACAGTCCTGCCCATCCCTGGCGCTCACGCCAGCAGGAATTAAAACTTCCAGGCTGATCTCCTTCGTGCACACAGAGCAACGCAGGTAAGACTTCCCAGAAATGCTGCTGCTCTGCTGCTGGTCTGACCTGAGCATCCTACAGGCACAGTCCCTCTCCTGCCAAGCCCTCCTTGCTCCACAAGATGTGCAGGACACCCTGCTTTGAGCTGAGTTTCTCCCTCTTCCCAGGGAAAGCATTTCTTTCCTGAAAACCTGGCTGTGCTGAGATAAAGCAACAACCAGCACAAGGTGAATAAGACCTTTTGGTAAATGGCCAGATGAATTTGTCCCACGCCAGCAACTGGTGGGAGCTGCTCTTTGCTGACATGAAGGTGGGTCAGGCCCTGGGTTGAATATTTGAAGCTGCTGCCTAATGCCTGGTGAGGCTCCAGCCTCTGCTCCAGCCTCACCACCGTTCTCCTGGGGTGCTGTGGTGGCCAGTGGGCTGCCAGCTCCCTTCCCCTCTGGATCATCCAATAGGATTGTTACCGTTTCTGGCTTTATGTTGTTGCAGTTGCTAATCCTGCAGGAAGCTGGTTGTGCCCATGTGCTCCTGGCTTTTGTTTTCCATAGAATCACAGAACAGTTTGAGTTGGAAGGGAGCTTAAAGACCATCTCCTTTCAACCCTCTGCTGTGGGCAGGGACACCTTCCACTCCACCAGGTTGCTGCAAGCCCCATCCAGCCTGGCTGCTTGGACAATCTCTGTACTCCTCCCAGCCTCTCTGTCACTGCTTCCACCTTCTGTAGGCTTCCAGTTTGTGTTTCTTCACAGGAGGACCTTGTTCATCCCCACAGGCCTCCTGAAGGTTTCACCTGCCTTCCTCTTTGTTGGGATGCTCCTGAGCTTGGAGGAGGTGATCCTTCAATATTAACCGGGTTCTGTGGGCCCCTCTTCCCTCCAGGGCTTTATCCTGGAGGACTCTACCAGGCAGATCTCTGAGAAAATAATGTCATCCAGATTTTGTTTACTTTTTTGTTTACTTTTCTGTGGGGGTTTGTTTATTTGTTTGTTTTCCACTCCCCATTCCTGCCAGTGCTAGAGTGAATAAATGGGCAGATGCCTTATCTTCCCTGCAGCATCCTGGAGCTGCACTTTACCTGAAGGGAGATGCTGTTGTTTCCATGAGTGATTTGCTGGGACAGGGGAGTGTAGCTGTGCACTTAAGATGTGAATCCAGACCCCAGATCCACTGCTGGGGTGAACTGGTGTTCCTCCAGGCTGGTTTGTGGAACTTGGGTTGGGTTTGGTGGATCCTTGTGGAGCAGCCCCAGCTCAGAGGTTTTTGTCTGAGCGCTGCTGCATGGGGCAGTGCTGTGGGATTTGGGCTGTTTTGCTCTTGGCAGCTCCCTCCTCTTTCTTTCCAGTTCTTTGGCCGTAGCTGCTGTGTTGTCAACCAGCAAAAGCCCATTCACATTGAATTATGGATGCATAAAACGGGAGGAGGGTGTTCAGCTGGGCGGCTGTTCAGAGAGCAGGTGTTTCCTCTTTGGGCTGTAAGTTACCAAATTCATCAGGACATTTCAACTTCTCGCATTTTAAATTCCCTGATCCTGGAGAACAAAGTCATTTTCTCAGCTTTGGAGCCTGACATCTGCTTACAAGGATTACTCGTGTTCCTGCAGCAGCGGGCACAGATTTTCTTTGTGGAAGGGGATCTGTTGGAGAGAGTATTAAACCCCAGTACCAGTTCCTGTCCTGGAATGGAAATTGCTTTGCAGGTTTGGAGTGAGGCACGTTGGAGCTTGCTTATTTACTTGGCAGATGTCTGATGGTGTTACATCATCCCCAGCACTCGGAGCTGAGCGAGTTTAGAAAGGGCTCAGTGTGCTGTGCTGGGTTGAGTGGCCATGGGAAGCTCTGGTCTTCCCACTTTCCTGCAGTGGGAAAACAGCCCTTTCCAGTAAGGAGCTGCCAGCCAGCTCTGCCTCCCACAAACCCTTGTCCTGGGGTGGTGGGAAGCACTGGTCAGGGAGAAGGGCCATTGACAACCTCTGCTGGATGGTGCTCAGGGGGTTGTCAGCCCACTCATGTTTCCAATCTCTGAGCAGCATGCAGGGATGATATTTGCTGGGAATAAGTGACCTTTTACTACTTGAGTTGGGCAGGCATTCCAGGGATTTATTTTTAAAATGCATTCTGTTTTGCCATCTTAAACCTCTGCCAGTGCTTCCAGGTTATTGTTTTGTGAGATCCAGACTAACCCCCAAGCATAATTTTGCTGAGAGCATGCAACTGGGAGCCAACCTTTTTATAAAGCTCCAGATCAATAGCAGTGGTACAATCAGCTAAACCCAAGTCCAGTGGAAAGAGTTGCTTTGGAACAAGTAAGTGTTGCCTGCAGCCCTGAGTGCTGACCGACCACAGACCAAAGGGAAGCAGGCTTAATTTAAGCCACAGGGCTTTGTGGCTCTGGCAAGATAGAAACAGCAACAAATAGTGAGAAGCAATTTGGATTTGGATTATTTCCCCCTCTGCACTAGTAGGTCGAGGTGGCGTTAGCGACAGAAGTGTGGCCGAGGTGAGTTGCAGAGGGTCAGGCAGATGAGCACCAGCTGTGTGCATCTGGCTCCAGGTTTGGAGTTGACCTGTTCCATCTTTTCTTTCTCGTTCCAGGAGCTGTATGGGACAACCAATGTTCCCCTCCCGTCCTGCTCTCTGCTGTGACCCCTCCATGTGAGTAGTGACCCTCGGGGTGTGTGTTTGCAGCTCCTGCCCACCCTCCTCCTGCTCTGCTCACCATCCCTTCCCCTCTGTCCTGGGGCAGAGCTCTGCAGCCTGCAGAGCAAAACCAGGGGTCTTTTAGGAATAAAAACATTCAGGCTTCTTTGAAATACACAGTGAAGTGTTTATATGGAAAACCATGTCAGCAGCTGCATGTTTTATCCAAGCAAGTATGTTCAGACATGTTTATAGAAACATGGCAACACTAAAATGCGGACAGTTGGTCACTAATCTTTGCAAAGATACAAAACTGATTAAATAAAAAGGTTCTCAGGCATCCTGCAAGTTGCAATGTAAGTGTGACCAGGCTTTTAAAGGCTCCTCTCCTGCCCTTGTCCCTGCCCACACTTCCTCTGTGTGGTCACTCCAAATTGCTGCCAGCTGGCCTGTTATGTGTGTGGTTGTGCTGCTTCTCATTTTTGACCTTCCACAGAGACAGGCAAAATCTGTGGCTTGTGCAAACCTTTGAATTTGCAGCCAGTCCACCAGTGGGAAGGAGAAATACAGGGAGTTCAAACTGCAGAGAGAAGAGATTCTGTTCTTTAATGCCTCACTATTGACCACAGACCCCACTGTGTCCATAAATGAGCCTAAGTCTTCTTGCCTGTTGTGTTTGAGGTTTTCCTACCCCCATGGTGCCTTCTAGCCTTGTTTCAGACATCAGTTTAGGTTCCTTCTGGAGTATTTTGAGCTTGACAAATACGATCTGTTTTGTTTGTTCCAGGGTAAGTTTGGTTTTTTTTTCAGCTGAGTGGTTTTGTAGAGACAAAAACAGTACAAAAAAAAATTGATTTAAAAAAATGTCAGAAAGGAGAATGAAACCAGGAGACTGATACATCATTAAACTGGATGTGCCAGTGTGCAAACATGTGGCAAAGCAGCCAGGTAACAGAAAATGGTAGTGAAATTGAGTGATATTTCCAGTTTCCCTGAAGTGAAAGCACATGCAGTTTACAATGGATAATGAAACGTTATGGTTTTTATGTCTAATATGTTAATTCTGCCAGGGCATTAATCCCAAGGTTCCAATCCACTGCAAGGCTGACATTTGTTGGAAAGAGATGCACAGACATTTATTGAGGACACAGACTACAGTGCTTTTAACAAAAATGGGAAAACAATGGGAAAGGTCTCCTCTCCCTTCCCTCTTCCCTTCTCTCCCACCCTGTTGTGTCAAATATTGACTCATGCCAGAGGGGCTGCTGCTTGGAGCCTGTTGCTCCTTTCATGGCAAATGTGTCCTGCGAGATGATGTCCCAGGAGGCACCTGCTTTAGGGACCAGCCAGAGATGTGTGCTGAGAACAGGGTGGAGAGTGAGGAAGAGGGGACATCCCCGTGGAGAGGCTGCAGGATCACCTAATGGGAAGAGAGCAGGAGACCTGAGGCCTTCTGTGCTTTTTGTTCTGCTTTTGCAGGGGTCTCTGCAGGACTTTCATCCGTGGCTGATGTAGGAGGCTGTGTTTGTGGTGTATTCTTGGAATGGGAGAGGAGGTTGAGGCTCACACCCTCTTGTGCTGGCCCCAACCTTGGCGGGGTTCTGCAGGACCCCAAAATGTGGAACATGGTTAGTTAAGTGTGAGGAGTTCCTTTTTCTCCCCAGTGTGGCTGCAGGGGGGGAAGTGGGCCAGGTTATAGAAGTCATTTCTCCAAGTGACTGAGTGCAGCCTTCTGGACTTGCTTAAGCACACCCATTCTGCTTTTGGGCAATTAATGCAGCTGATGAAACTGAACTGGTCTGTTGCTCAGTGGCCTATTTCTGCCACTGCTCTATTTGCTGCCACTTTAATACATATCCACCACCACTCACCCCATGCAGCTGTCCCGCTGTGTATTAGTCACATCTGTGTGTGTGTGGAATAGAATAAGGGAAAAATAACTTTGGTCACACAGACTTATGCAGAAGAGGATCTGCCCTGATACACTGATATCTCTCCAAGCTTCTTAGAACTGGAACAGTGACAGCAGGCAGCACTGGAGTCCACCTCCCAAATGTTGTGTTTAATCCCAAATCAGGCTTTAGCATTCAAGTAACAGACAAATACTGAAAAGCCTCATAAGAAGGAGGAACAGGCAGGACTTTAAAAAAAAAAAAGATCAGGAAAAGTAATCAGCAGTTCTGGAACTGTTATGGTTTTCAGTATGTGGGGCTTTTGCCAGTAAAAGAGACCAGGTCTGTGCCCTTGAGCTTGCTTAAGCAGTTAATCTGCATATGAACTCTTAGTCTTAGGGATCACTCAGAGAAATTATGAATCTCTGAGCCTTCAGAGACACATTTGTGCAAGTATAAAGGCAAGGTCATTTGGCAGTGGCATTAAAAGCTGGAGGCTCAAGTCAGATCTTAATGCACGTCTTCAGAGGTGAATGTGTAACCTCATGAGTATAAACCAAGGTACAAGTTAATAGAAGAGAAAAAGGAAAGGCACCAGCCATAGAACAGAGAGTTGTGTGGGAAGCCCTGTCTGCCAGCTTGTGGTGTTTATAACCTTGAAGTCACCCTGTGAGACTCAGTGCTGGTGGCCCTCTGGGCAGAACCTGAAGCCCAGATCTCTGCTCACCTTGGAGGGCTTTGGGTCAGGTCCCCCAGAGAGGTGTTAACTGAGCAGTGTCATTCCTGTGCTGTGCTCTGGTCCAGGGAGGTTGAAACCAGGTCAGGGCTTCTTTTCAATGAGCTGACATTGAGGAGAAGGTTGTTTGGTTTGGGTTTTTTTGGTTTTTTTTTTGCCATATGGCTGTAATAGAAGAAATAAATTGAAGCTTGTTTTCTAAAAATGAGAACATGTGCAGTCAACCAGCATCTTTTATTTTTATGCAGCAGGTCTAAAATAGATGCAAGTCTGCCTCTTTGGGAACGTGCATCCGGCAGAAAGTCACAGCAGCACTTTGTGCTCCCTTCCCTGACTTTCCTGCTCCCACCACTTGACAGAGAGCTGTTGAGGAAGTGACTCTGGTTTGGATGTGCCAATCACCCCCAGCCCATGGGCGTGAAGGTGGCAGTGACATGAGGAGGGGGTGTGTGGGTGACACTGGTGGTGGTCTGGTCCCCCTTCTTCAGGAGAAAGCTCAGGGTGGGAGGGAGACAGCAAGGACATTTGTGCAGCCCTCCTGCTTTGGTGGAAGGTGAGGGTTGGATGCACAGGGAAACTACTGGCAGGGTGCTTTCTGCTGTGTCCCTGAAGTCAGCAGACACTGATAGTCCATGCTTGCAGCCACGTGCTCAGCTTGCTCAGCCTGGAAAGGAGCAGTTGTTCAGAGTTGTTTCCTTTGGATCTGCTGGGGGTGGAGAGTATTTCCTCTCCCAGTTCCTGCTGCCAACGCATGAGGAATCACAGGGTCATTTAGGTTGGAAAAGATCTCCAAGATCACTGACAGTGGGCTGTGGTCTCCACAGGTGGGGATGGTGGGGGTCTGTCTGTGGTTACTGCAGTCAAGGCTGGCCTCCCACAGCTCTGTAGGTGGGAAGAGGTTTCTCCATAAGCTGAGAGGCCTCCTTCATGTGGGAAGAGCTGAGGGGAGATTGAGCCATTGAGCAAACTTTGGGCTTTGAACACTGACTGTCACACTCCTGAGAGTGAGGGAAGAGACTGAGACTCAGTCTTGTGCTGTTGTAAACTGGAATTTATCCCTGCAGTGAAAGGAGTTGTGATTGTAGCAGGTAATGTGGGATCAGCTGCTCAGTCAGCCCTGAATTCAGCCCCCAAGTTCATGGCTGCAAGGATATTTCATCCTGGGGACAAGGATTTGGGAAATGCAGCTCAGGCCAGGGCCTGGAGATGGGCAGGGTTGGGATGATAACTAAGGAGTCCCTGCCTGGTGACCTGAGCAGAGTTCTAGGAGAGAGGAACAGTGTCACCTGTGGGTCTGAGGACACAGGAGATGTAACCAGTGGGCTCCCAGGTCCCTCTTGCCTCTCTGATGTCCCTTCCCTGTGCTCAGGCAGCTGTGCACTTGGGCAGGGCAGGGGAACAGCCTGCCCAAATTCTGCCTCTTTTCTTCCCATCAAGACTGCAGGAGATGGGGATAATACTTGCCTCGCAGGGGCATTGTGAAAGTTAATTTGCTAATTATTTGCAAAGCACATGGGAGTGCTGCTTCAGTTCTACACAGGGTTATGGTAACATCTAATTAATAATTCCTTATGATGCTTCATTTTGTTTCTGCTATAAATAATGGCCTAATGTAGGGACAACCCTGCCTGTGCTCATCATCTCAGTGCCTCAGAGGGAATAACAAGATGGATTGGTTTGTAAATGGTCCCTCTTTTCCCCCCTTGTCCTGTGCCACCTTACCCATAAAACCATCCTTCCCTTTGGTGAGCTGCAGCCTGGCTGGTGTCCATTGATGGGTCACTGCTTGGGGAGAGCTCATCCCTTGACTGGAAACCTCAGCCCTCTAGCAGAACTCCTTGCTTTTCCTGGGCTTTCCCATCCTTCCCAGGTTTGAGGCTCTGTGCCTTTTCTTGCTGGGCTGGGACAGGTGAGGGATGACAAGAGGGAAAGGAGGTCTCTGCCCTCCCTGTCCTTGAGATCTGGACCAAGAGCTGGGGTAACAGGAGACAAGATCTCTGTAAGCTTTTCTCTTCCTTTCTCTCTGTGTTTGCAGCCCATATTGTGCTGTTCTGTTTCATGGTGTGTGCAGCATCTTGTCTTCGCTTTGGCCAGCATGGTTATGAGATCTCCTACTGTCGTGTGTTGTTTTTAATTCTCAGAATAAGTAACGCTCAGAGACCTTTTGCTGTCCATCACACATTTCTGGTTTTACTCCCCTGCTGTGAGTGGCTCCAGGCACTTTTGAGAGTGTCAATATCCTCTGTGTTTAATACTTCAATGCAGAGAGTCCAAAAGCTTGTGATGACTATTTTTAGTGTTGAAAAATTTTGACAACCAAAGTAAACCTACGTTATCCATCATCTGACAGCGTCGTCACCAGCGTGCAGCTTGTCACTCTCGCCTTGAGCTGATTTTTTCCAATGAAATTAAAACTATTGGCAGGAATGCAGTGGAAGTGTGTCAGAACTCGGTGTGAAGATGACAGCAGATACTGCCTAAGTTCTTTCAGAGAAGCGAGAGGAGGTGTTTGCATTAGAGGTCTTGAAGAAAACGTTCCTTCTTGAGCCTTCCCATCGAAAACAGAAACAGTGCCTGTTTTGTTAAGCTCTGGTTTATCCTTGCGCCACACGGCGATTGCGGTAAGGACTGAGTGGGCTTGTGGGTGCTGCCCTGAGGGTTGTGCAACGTGGGATGTTGCAGCCATACCCACATCCCTGCACTGGGGGGAACTGGGCTGGAGCTGCCGTGCACAGCCCACCGGGTCTGGCACCCTCTGAAACCCCCGTGGCACTGGGGAGGTGCAGGAGCTCGCGGTGACTCTGAGGGGTGTGTGTGCTTTTGTGTGTGTCCAGAAGAGCTTCACCACTGCAGGTGTGTTTTTGAGGCTCAGTAACCAGAAACAGGGCTCTTCTAGAGATCCTGATCCTGTGCATGCAGAGGTGTGTGTGTGACCTGCGTGGTCCCAGAAGGGGGAAGCAGCCCTGCCTTTGCACGGCTTACACATGCTGAGTGACAAGACAAGCCCCGAGCCTGCCAGAGCTCAAGGAGCACTTTGACAACGCTCTCAGGCACGTGGTGGGATTCTTGGGGTGTCCTGTGCAGGGCCAGGAGTTGGACTCAATGATCCTGGTGGGGCCCTTGCAGCTCGGGGCATTCTGTGAGTGTCTGCAAGCACAGAGTGCACATCCGTGCTGCAAAGTCGGTGTGAGAGCTTCCAGCTCCAAGCAGTGCCATGGAATGCAAACCTTAAGTTTTAAGTTGTGCTTGGGCCAGAGGTGGCTCCTGCCTCTTGTCATCTCTCTTGGTTTTGCAGGCAAGGGTGCTGGCTCGTCGCCAGCATCCACTCCCTGGAGCTCATTAGAAACCTTTTTCAACTCCCCTTGTATCGTAACAACGGGGATCAGCTTTCCCATGAGCTGATACATCTGCTGACCTCTCCAAAGGGAAAAAAAGCCTCCTGTAATTCATTACCTGACTTTTGTGGAGGCTGAAAGGGAACTATTTGTGACTGAACAATACTTGCCTTTCACAGCTCCTTTCCTAATCCCAAATAGAAACATGAGGCTGAGAAAAGTCTTTCTGATAACAGGGAGTATGGATACATTCAACCCAGGATAATTTTTCATGGCATTAACATTCTGTAATTGCCAAGGGTTGGTTTGCAGGTTTTTATTGGATGAAGTTGAAGGAGGGGAGAGTGAAACACCAATTTGAGGGGGTAGAAGTGATTGCAAGGCATTGTGATGGTTTTCCACCAGTGCCCTCTTGTGAGCTGCTGCATCAGAGATCCAGTTAGAAAGCTGAGGTTTTAGAAGAAAATGAAATAGTGGAACCTAAATCAAATTTCTTCTTCAGTTTATGATTGAGTACAAGATGGTTCAAGTCAAACTGTGTCCCCACCTACATGGAGACAATCCTTGGCTCGTGCCAGCTCTGTGAGGCTGCAGAGGCACAAGCTGCTTCTCCCAGGGGAGGGGAATCACCAGGGTGACAGTATGGCTTGGCCACATCGTCCACAGGGATGTGCAAGGGCTGGCTTGACCTTTGAAGCCCAGGTCAGCTTTGTAGGGCTGCACTTGGCAGCATTACGTGGAAAAGGGCTGTGATGTGCCAGTAAGGTGTGCCTGCTGCCTGTGCTTGTGGGATATTTGGAGTAGCACCTAAACTGGGGTTGGGCATCAGCACCTTGCTGTTCCCCTGGGGTTGCTCCTTGCAGGTGATTAGTGGCTGCTGGGGCCCAGGTCAGGTCCTGCTTGAACAGAGTAGGTGATAATCACATTGGGAACTCCACCATGGCTACAAGGACTTGCAGGTTGACCCAGTGGCTCCAGTTGTCTGCATGATGGAGACAGAATGCTTCTCCAATGCCACCCGTGTGCACAGGTGAAAAATAAGACAGATACAATCATGAATTTTTGAAGCACCGTGGCTTTGTAAGGTAAGCCCTAGTTACAGAGATACTGTCTGAGATGCCTGTGTGAGTGGGGCTGATGCTCCTCATATCTCACCTTCCCGCTGTGCCTGGGGTGAGTCACTGTGCTGAAGTGACTCCCTTTTTTTCTGCCCAAAGTGATAATCCATTGTTAAATTGATATTAACTCATGTGTGCTAATTAGCAGGTGTGCCAGGGTGTGAGAGGCCCAGGATATTAATTAGGGTTGATAAACACACCTTTATGCAGGATGCAGACCTAGGTTGTGTCTGATGGGACTCCCCTTCCCTTCCTCTCACCACGGAGAAGTGCTTGTTGTGGGACCTTTCTCCTCTGGGCTCTTTGGCAGGATATTTGGGAGAGCCTGTGGACTCCCTGTAAAGCTCATAGAATCACAGAATATCCTGATTTGGAAGGGACCCCCAAGGACCATCCAATCCAGCTGCTGGCCCTGCACAGACACCCCAGCAATCCTACCTGGTCCCTGAGGGCATTGTCCGAATGCTCCTGGAGCTGTGGCAGCCTTGGGGCTGTGCCCACTGCCCTGGGGAGCCTGGTCAGTGCCCACCACCCTCTGGGGGAAGGACCTTTTACTAATGTCCAGGCTAAACCCCCCCTGAGGTAGCTCCAGCTATTCCCTCAGATCCTGTCCCTGGTCACAGAGAGCAGACACCAGCGCTGCCTCTCAGGAGGAGGCTGCAGACCCCGATGAGCTCTGCCCTCAGTCCCTTCTCCAGGCTGGTGGGATTCATCCTGCTGCCACTGGAAGACAAAGAGGCTTTTCCCAGTGGTATCATCTTTACTCAGCTGAGAAGGGAGGCTAAATGCCCTGTCCAGCTGCAGGGTTTAGCTGATGGCCACTTCTTCAAGCAGCTGGAGGTGATGGCCAGCTCAGGGTCTGGTTGTCTCCAGCCCGTTCCGGGCAGGATATGCTGGGCTATCTTAAAACAGGTTTTAGTAGGTCTTTGCTAATCTCTTAGTGCAGGAGAGCACTAAGATTTATATAAGCTGGCTCGTGTGCCCTCAGGAAGCCCACATCAAAAGGCGTGGATCCCACTGCGTCAGCCGTGCCGGGGTGCCAGGGCCGTGCTGGAAATGCCAGTTCTGCCACAGCGGGCAGGCGAGAGCTGACAAGCCGCGGCACTGCCCGGCAGGGCTCTCGGAGAGGTTCTTGTTGGGTGTCTGCTCCACACCTTCCACCTGCCCCCAGCATCCCGGGCCCTGCTGGCTTGCTGAGTGTCCCTGGGGACCTGATGCCTCATTTCTCAGCAGGGCTTTGGAGGAGGGCTGGGGAGAGAAGGCTTCCCGTGCCTCTCCCTCTGAGCTTCTCTCTCTCTCTCTCCATATGTCAGGCTTCTTATTTATTACTTGCTGGTTTTTATTCCGGTGCTGTGGCTCGTGATGGGAAGGGGAAGTCACTGCTTTTGTTTTACCCATCTGCACTGAACCTTCTTGCTCTCTACAGCTCTGTGACAGGAGGAGGGGACCAGGTGGGGGTCAGGCTCTTCTTCCAGGGAACAAGTGACAGGGCAAGAGAAAACAGCCTCAAGTTGTGCCACGGGAGGTTCAGGTTGGACATCAGAAGGAATTTCTTTGTGCAAAGGGTGGTCAGGCTTTGGAAGGGGCTGCCCAGGGAGGTGGTGGAGTCCTAATTCCTGGAGGTGTCCAAGGAATGACTGGACATGGCACTCAGTGCCCTGGCCTGGGTGACAAGGTGGGCATTGGGCACAGGGTGCACTCCAAGGGCTGGGAGGGCTTTTCCAACCTGAATGGTTCTGTGATTCTGCAATTTAAAACCCACAGTGGTCAGACAGACTTGGGACTTGTTGAGGTTCGTGCTTTCCTGGGAGTTCTGGCCATGCCAAGGATTTGCTACAGATAGCAGGAAGAGATGCCCCAAACTGCAGTGGCAGTGCCAAAGGACAGGGTGCTGGTGGCCAAAGGGTGTGTATGTACAGCCTTTGGACCTCAGAGGCTGAACATCAGCACAGACAATCACTGCGCTGTGCCTTAGTAAGCACTTGCTCCTCCCATGAGATGGAGCGTGGTCACCATGTGTCCATGGGAGCTGCTGTGCAGCACACACGTGTGTGTGTGTGTGTGTGTGTGTGTGTGCACACCGTGGCAGCGATTCCAGGGCTGTTGGAGCGGGCTGGAGGTGGCCGTGCTCGAGTGAACCCCAAGGCAGGGAGCAGCAGCCCCCGTCGTCGCCTTCTGAGTCACTCGTGGCTCGCCAAACCTGCTCGCCTGCTCGAGGTTTGCTGGTTCCCAGCACTGAAATCTTCCCTCCTGTTTGTTTGCCCTGCCTGTAGGAGCTACTGGTTTGCTCGTTTGGGGCTTAAATGAACCATAGTGCTGAGGATGGATTGTTTCAGTGCTTTCCAGTCCAAACAGTGCGTGTAATCTCATTCCTCTTTTAGCTCTTTTCTGCTGTCAGGGTGGAGGACTGGGCTTATCAGGTGTGCCCGTGGTCACGAGGGGACCTGGTGCTCTCTGGGCGTGGGTGGATATATTGGAAGCATCAGAAGGTGCAGGTACTGAGATGTGAAGTTAAACCCAGTGTGCTGTTTGAAGTGGGCTCAGACTCACTGCGGTGCCAGGCAGCTCGACCTGCACGTCTGCTCCTGATATTGGGGGTGTGAGGATGATTGTGCTGCATCAAATCACTTCCCCGACTGGCTCATCCCTGTCCCAAAATAGAATCATCTCCTCCCATGCTCTGCTCCTGCACCCGGGCTTGTGGAACCTCAGTACAGCTGTTGAATCCTTGCAGCATGTCCAGCCCTGTGTCAGAACTGGGCTCCTGCATGTGCCTTTTGCCATTTTCTTTTGCTCTTTCCCTGATGGTTTTGTCTTTTTCCGGACTTGTGGCCACTGCAGAGGGTGGGACTGCAATGGTATGGTTATTGCTCAGTACTCTGTGTTTGTGAAGCATCACAGAGAGTTGTAAATGTTAATTTGTTGATTAATTTGATTTCTGTTTGTAAAAAAATATTTCCTGTGTTTTCTGTTTCATTCCCAGAGTAGTTTCATACCTGTTTTTCTTGTCCCATATAAGTGGTGCAGAGTCAAGGTGGGGGGAGTTGGGGGAATGAACACAGATGGTTTGGTTTTTGTGTTGGTATTTCTTATTTATAGCAACCATTAGCCAGCCCTGGTCTGGAGGATGCTGCTGCTCAAATCCTAATCCAGAAACAGTTATGTGGAAGTAGTGAATTAAGTAAAACCAGATCTATGAGTAATTTTTAATTCCCTGTAGTTCCTGATCCTGGAAACCCTTCTGCACCTGTGGGCAGCTCAGTGGGAGGCAGCTGCTGGTCCTGCAGGAGCAGCAGGAGGATACAGACCCAGGGGGAATCCTCGGGGTTGGGAGGGAGTCGAGGGCAGCGGCAAAAGGCACAGAGTAGGTCAGAAGTGCTTTATTTTGTGTCTTGCTGGGGAGTTGTTCCCTGCAAACACGACAGGAGCCCCGGGACAATGCGGATCAGTCACCTCCATGGGCTGACTGGGGATTTTAGTTCCTGGCTCCTCTTGCACTGCGTCAGGGTGGTGAGTTAAAGTCACCCCGAGGGATGTCCTCAGGAATTCAGATTTCAGGAGCCGGCCGGGCTGAGTGGCAGCTCGTCTGAAGCCTGTGACGGGAGGAATTAATCAGGAGAGGGAGGGGAGAAGGGGAGGAGGGAGGGAGGGATGGCAAAACCCCAAACCTTCAAACACACCCAATTGACCCATCTCATTTTAGCGTGAAACTTAACAAGCTACACCCACTCTGAAGCAGAAGGGGAATGAAACGCTGGCGCTTCCTCCTTTCTCTTACCGGCAGCTGGGGCTTGGGAAGTACAGCAGGAGAAGATGTTTGTGCTGCTGATGATGAGCGGTAAGAGGCTTCCCAGGGGGCAGGAGCAGCTGGAGCTTGGCTGGAGCTGGGAAAACGTGTTTGGGGGAGCAGCGCCGTCGTGCTGTGTAAGGCACCGTGTGCCCAGAAAGCCCCCGAAGGCTTTCCCCTCCGAACTCCTGTCTTTCCTCAGCGTGGACAGAGGGGTTGCTTTCTCTGTGTCGCATTTAGTGGGGCTGTCGAGAGTTCTTTGCTTTTGCAGGGCTTGCACTGCTCACAGGTAGCACTGGGGTTCAGGGCAGGCACCGAGGGCTCAAACAGGCGGAGCGGGACCTGGGGACTCAACAGCTCAGTTCCCCAAGAGAGAAAATGTGGTATCATGTTACTTACTAAAGATGTTCCCCTCTCCAGCTGTCTGGCTTTATTTTCGGTAATTACAGGTTGCCATGCTCTTTAATTGTTGAAAATGAGCCCTGTGGAAGGTTTCGACTTGAATGGAACACTCTGTTGGGTGTCTCACGAGGTGGGGAGAGCTGGAAGGCTGTGAAGGGCAGTGCTGAGGGTGGGAAGGCTGGGCGGGGGGGTCTCAGATCTCCTGAAGATGTGGTGATGCTGCAGAGCAGGGACTGGGGGAACCTCCTCCATACAGACTTGCTCCTTTTTCTCCTCGTTACTCCTGCGATCGCTTATCGAGTTATTTTATATACCGGTTGCTATCTTGAAATCTAAATTGCCTAATTCTTGGGTTGGTGACAGGAAATGTGAGCACAGAGCCCCGGCCCTGCAATTACTGTGACTAAGCTTTAGGACTAATCACCAAGTGGGCTGCGTTGCCTCCCAGCCCTGCTCTTCCCCCGGCCGCCGGCTGTTGCTGGGGGATCCTCACCATCCTCTCCTGGCTCTCCATCCTGACCTGCTGTGGGAATGTCAGCTATGGCTCCTGCTTCCTGAGGGACACGGCTTGTTTTCTGAGGGGCAGGGTTCAGCCCTGCCTCAGCTCTGCAACCCATCAGACACGAGTAATGCTCCGGGGCAGAGGCAAAGGATAACGTGCACCTTTTTTGGGGAGTTAAGTCACCCTGTATCTGCTCGAAGTGTTGGTGCTGTAATAGTTTTGTTGAATATCCCAGAACCCCGTTGCCAAGGTGGCTGTTAATCCCTTTGATAGCGTTTTAATATTGCAGGAGGGGTTTAAATTTCCACATGTGATCAGTGCCATGGAACAAAGGGAGCAGGTTTTGTGGGTGTTGGTGGGTTGCTTGTTTTTCCCCATCCTTTCAGAGTTAAAAGTGATCTGTGCATCAGGAAAAAGGTGTGGAAAGTTGCTCTGCTAAACATGGCAAACGGAGCTGGGGGATTAAGTGCTCAAGTGTGGCAGGCCTGGTTATACTTCCTGGGGAACTTGCCCTTTAAAGGGTGCGTGCCTGGTTTCAAGAGGGTTCCAACCTGTCTTGAAGCAGAAACACTTTATTTCTCCAGAATGCCTGTTGGAAAAAACCAAATAAATCTGCCGAACCACAACTTTGCATTGTTTAAGCATTTGCTTGAGCTTTATGCTTTTGCTCAGGGAAATCAGTGGTGAGATTCCTGCTGGAATTGGTGTCGAGGAGAGGCATTGATTTTACACCGTCACAGCAGTGGCAGCAAGTCTATTACCACTAGTGTTTGGAGCAGACTCATTTATCTTTAAATGAAGTTACACACTGTGGCTTGAGTTGTAGGTAATGGTTGTCTGAAAATGACCCCCGAGGAAAATACAGCTAATTTCCTGCAGGATCAGTGACCTGGACTGGCCCAGCACAGAGTCCAGGGAGTGCCTGGGCATCCTCCTGCCAGAAGCTGGGGTGGAAGGATGAGGGGGCACAAATGGGAGCTCCCTGCTTGGGACAGCAGGTTGGCTCGGGTCTAAAGCAGGGCCTTATCCTGTGTGTGGAGACCCTGTGGGGAATGGCAACAGGGAGACCTTATTGCTTCCCCTTCGCTCTGGCTCTGCTTAGTTACCCAGTGCTGGTCTTCTACCATGTTGTGAGCTCAAAAAACATAGAGTGTCTGTGGCAAAAAAAAAAAAGGTCACTAGAATAAAATACCAGCTTCTAAATAATTATGATGGAAAATCCAATGCAAAAGTAACAGTGGCATCAAATCTCTACAAGAATTCATCAAGAAAGAGATGACTCTCTACTGATGTCTTTCTGGGTATTTATTTTGTTAAACTGGCAACTGTGTGGTGCATTCCAGTGAGTTTTATGGCCCAGTAATCCATTGCTGGATGAGGGGAATACATTATTTATAGATTAGAGTGTTTTAACATCCTCACATGGGGTTGTTTAAGGAGGTCAGGATGCAGAGCAGTGGGAATGGGATTAGCCCAGCTGTGCCGCAAGCAGTGCAGAAGCAGGGGACGAAAGGGGAAGTTAACACATAGATACTTATGTTTTTGTGGTGCCTCACAAGGCATAGGTCACTTAAGATTTAGGAGTTTCTAGAACCAGAATGTAGTTTTTATTGGTTATGACATCTCAAATTTTAGGTGAGCTGGAAACAACCATGAGCATCCTTTTCCCCAGCTCAGCTGCTTTCTCTCTGCATCCTCGATGGGATGGTGTCAGAGGGCTGGAGGAAGGGGGCGGTGTTTGTGAGGACCCCTCTTCCTTCCAGGGGGAAGCTCTTGTGTTGTTGCCAGGTGTGAAGCCTCTCTGAGTCCCGTGGGCAGGTGCTGCGGCCAGACAGGTAGTTGTTGATTCACTGCACAGTGCTTTTAGTGTAATTGCTTTTTGAGACTTCCAATTAGGCTTTCCATAAGAGTTGGGATGTGATGTTCTCAGGTTGCTTAAAGTGTCCTGGTAAAGCTAAACCAATAAATGATTCCAGCAGGGCAGGGGGGGGTGCCCAAGAGGCAGGACGTGCATCTGGGCATCTCGAGGCTGAGGGGTCCCCTGTAGCTTGGTTCCTGGGAAGGGGCTCTGTGGCTGGTTTGCCTCAGGAGGCTCTGTGGTCTGGCTGCTGCTAGTGCCCACAGCAGTGCCCACCCTCCCCTCTGCCTGTGGTGGTCTTCCCAGGGCAAGGTCTGGGGCTGGAGGTTGGGAAACCAGCAGTGGTTCAACTCTGGCATGTTCTAGTATTGTCTGGTCCAGATGCCCCACGGTTGGACTTGATGGTCTTAGGCATCTTTTCCAACCTTCATGATTGTATGTTTCTATATTACGGGGTAATTAAGAGCTCAAACTCACAGAGATGTTAACTGGCTGTAGCAATGGCCAAGCACTGTGTGCCTGCTGTTAGGAGGGCACAGGAATGTGCCGTGGTGCCCCTTCACCAGGACTGGCCCAGGATAAATCCTGTTACCTTGCATTGCCACGGGTGCTCCTGAGTTACAGGCAGTGAGCAGCACCTCTGGAAGCTGACTGGGGCCTGACCACAAACCTGGCTCACGTAGGTGCTGTGTGATGGTGTCAGTGTCTGCAGGCAGGGACGTTGTCAAGGGTCAGGCTCTCTAAGTAGGCATCGTGGGGCACAGCAAGGCAGAGCTGTGGCTGGAAGGGGTGGGAAAGTTGCCAGACCTTTGTCTGAAGCCAGAAAGCAGCTTTTGGGGGTCTGTATGTTAGCAGAGGTGAAAAGGAAAAGGAAAGCATGTAGATTTTGTGTTAATACCTGCCTCCATCATTTTTGGAAGATGCACAAAGCCCCTCATGTCAGGATTCCCTCTGTAGCTTACTTTGCCTTGTGGCTGCTGAAATACCCGCACAGAAACTGGGCTTTGGGTGAGGGGGGGCCTTGCAACTCGTATTGGAAAGTGCTGTAGCACTCAGAAAACCCACTGCTGTGACTTTCCCAGGTGAGCAGACAGCCCTCTGAGGTCCTGAAGTCAAGTCCCTCTGATTCTTAGCTCAGAGGGAAAACAAACAACCTTCTATTGTCTGCTTCCCAGCTGGGAACTGCTTTGCTCTTCGTTTGCATTAACCTGGGTGGGGAAGGTGTATTCGGAGTGTGCCCCAGGCCCTCAGACATTGAAATGGAGACAAAGACTCCCCATTGCGCAAGGCCACCGCTGGGAAGGGAGCTGGGAAGCTGCTGGGTGCAGCCACTTCACACAGTCCCAGAACCATTCAGGTTGGAGAAGACCTCCAAGACAGAGTCCATCCTGTGCCCAATGCCCACCTTGTCACCCAGCCCAGAGCACTGTCCAGTCGTTCCATGGGCACCTCCAGGGGTGGGGATCCACGTCCTCGCCCACGCCTTGGCTCTGCAGGAGCACTGGGAGACCCAAGGCAGAGGCTGTGCCTGAGCCTGCTGGCTGTGCCCGCTGCTCCTCAGCTGTGGGGGGGCCACTCACTTCCCTTTGCCAGCTGCTCCCCACCTCTCCTGGCCAGGGGGATCCCTCTGGGGAGGCCCCTCTGCAGCCCCAGGGAGGAACCTGCCCACCGAGAGCTGCAGGAACTGAAGCATTTACTGCTCCAGGTTTCCGGGGGTGTGTGTGATTGCTGAGTGATCCTGCAGGTTGATGCAGGGAATTAAAGCAGTGACTGAGAACTTTTGTCAGGCATCCGATGACTTCGCTGTAGGTGATGTGTAATATGGGCCAAAGGTTGTTTTGGTGAAAAACCACTCGTGTGCCCTTCATAGCAGTAACAAAGGAGCCTTTCCCTGCCCCTGTCTTTGCATACTGCAAGAATGAAATTGTGGTGATTTTTTTTTTCCCATTAAGTGGGAGGAAAGTCACATTTTGGTTGGCTCCTCTGGCACTGCCATAAGAGGTGTGAGATGGGCAGTAGTAGGCACCAGAAACACACACAGCCAGGGTGTGAGACTCGAGGCAGAATCCAGAAGTCAATTGAGCTGGAAGTTGCAGGATAAAATTTATGACAAAAAACCCCACAGCCAGTCACTTCCTCACTGATTTTATTTTATTTTTGCAAATTAATGCTTTAGTAACATCTGGAGGATTGCTTGGCAATCTTTTCCTGGGAAGAACTTTTGTGTGTGTGTGTACTTTGTTGTGGAATGATAAATCACTGTAATTTACCAGCCTGGGTTTTAAAAATTTGGAAAGTCATCCTGTGTGATATGTTCCTTCGAGCTGTCATTCCTGAAGGCGCCTGAATCAATGTGTGACATTTCAACTCCTGTTTACCGTTTCAAACAGGTCTTTATGCTTGACATGGTTACCTGAGCCTACCTGCAAGTTTGGCATTTATGGAGGGTTTCTTTAAAGGGAAGTTAAGAGGGGGAGGAAGGAGATTCAGTCAGTTGTTTTGAGCCACCTGGAGCTGGTGAATTCCTATAAATGCCCAGAGCTCTGTGAAGGCTGAGGAGCACTGGCACTGTTCCTGGAGCCCCTGGTCTCTCCGTGCCAGGCTGTGTGTTTCCCCCCAGCTCTGCCAGTCCCTCTCTGCTGAAATGGGACCTCCAGCCCTTTTGCAGCAGGAGGCTGAGGCAAGAGAAGGGCACAGCTGCACATCCACATCTGGAGCCTGTATTTCCAAAGAATGTGAAGCAACAGGGAATAAGCAGGACGTGGCTGTCCAGGGGCATGAGAAAACCGCGGTGCCTACTGCGGTCAGCTTTTGATTTGTGCTTCTGGGCAAGCAGGAGGGGAGAAATCACGGTTTCTTTGGGAGCATGGCCTGGAGAGGAAAACTGTCTGAAGGGCTCAGGCTGCTGGAGCTGCACCTTTGAGAGAAGGGGACTGGATTCTTTGGGGATTGAGGGCATTGAAGGGAAGGTGCACCTATTCACAGCTAATGAAGAAAACTAGTGTTTCACAGAGTTACAGAATCACTGAGGTTGGAAAAGACTTCTGAGATCAACCTTTGACTGATTCCCACATTGTCACCCAGCCCAGGGCACTGAGGGCCACGTCCAATAGTTCCTTGGATGCCTCCAGGGATGGTGATTCCACCACCTCCCTGGGCAGCCCCTTTCAATGCCTGACCACTCTTTCAGTGAAGAAATTCCTCCTCATGTCCAACTGGAACCTCCCCCTGAAGCTTGCACATTTCCAGTGTTATACTTGAAGGAGTTTTAGCTTAGAGCTGTTGTCTATGAGAGGAACAAGAAGTCAGGGGAATCGCCTTTGAAGCTGATTTGGGGTCCAGCTGATGCAGACCTGCCAGCCCCTGCCAATACATTCACCACTTCACTGAGGTGGAGTCCTGGTCTGAGCTCTGGGGTTTCCTGGGGGTGAGGGACTGGATCCTGCTTGTCACCAGAGCCTGCTCCAGCTGTGCTGTGCTTATCCCAGAAGGTCTCAGGGTGACCATCCTGTGCCTGAGGTGGCATGGCGGGTTTAGGAGGAGCACAGCTCGCCTGGCATTTACACGAGATTGCAGACGAGCAGCAGATACTCAGCTTTTTCAGAGCAATCTTGAACCTGCTCATCAGAGTGTGCATCTCACTTGAAGCCAGCCAGCTGTGGAGAGCTATTTCTGTACAGGAATCCCTTGAAATTTTAATGCACTTTTTGCTCATTGAGCCCCAAAATGAGTCACTTAAGAGAGTGGTGTCAGACTTTTGAAACCTCTGCCTGTCTTTGCTTCCACTGGCTCTTCTGTAACCTGCTCTGGTCCTAAATTATTCATGGAGAGAGCAAATCCAAGAGAGGACAGGTTGCTCTCAGGCACGTGGTGGGGTTGTTGGGGTGTCCTGTGCAGGGCCAGCAGTTGGACTGGATGATCCTTGTGGGTCCCTTCCAACTCAGGATGTTGTATGGCTCTATGGTTCAAGGCTTTAGCAGCATGTAGTACTGATGAGAAGGAATTCAGGATTAGAACATTTTCAGCAGGTATATAAAGTTATCCTTTTATCAGATTCTCTTAAGAAAAAAAATAATCTTTATTTGGATATATGAAGACAACAACTTGCAGAGGTTTTTGTTCTTCCCAGAGCTACTGATTCATTGTCTAAATGGCAATAAAATGTCTTGCCTTGCCGCAATCTGGAGCGAGATGTTAGTCATGGCTCTGTGTTACTCAGAGTTGGGCACAGAAGGGAGAGACGGCGACTTCACACCTTCCTGGCAGCTCCTGCTTTTCGCAACCCCCTTTTCACCAGTGGCACCACGTCCATGGGCTTTTGAACAGACTTCTCCAGAGGTCTCAGGAATGAATGCATTTGTGTGGAGGCCTCTCCAGCCCCTTTCTCAGCTCCCCATTGGAAGGGTTTTCTAAAGGCAGGAGGGCTGGTGGGTGCTCCAGGCTGACCCAGCCCACTGCTCCTGGAGCTCCTGAGAGACAGTGGTTTGGGAGGCTGGGAAATGAAAATAATTTTTCATTGCTCGAGCTAGACCAAATTTCACGTTCGGAGTCTCTGCTAGTAAAATCGACAGAGCAATAAGAGGATTATCTTTGTCCAACCTCTCTTTTTTTAAACCTAGGAGATGAGTGCCGGAGGCCAGGGATTCATATTCCACCATGCCTGACCTACAATTTATTGCAATATTATCTCAGAGTAATTGAGTGGGCCCCACAAGGCTGTGTATCAGCCGAATTCTGCTCGTCTCTTAAGGAGGTGCATGTGATTCCTTTCACTTCATTTTAGAGAGGCCTTTTCTGTGACGCAAAGTGACGTCGTGGTTTCTGATATTCTGGTCAAACTGCTGTGTTGAGCACAGTCCCCGCTGTCTAAGGAGATACTTGTCACCACCCTGTCCCCTGCTTGAGCACCTCACCCGGATAAATGGATGGTCTTTAAGGTCCGTTCCAGCCCAAACCATTCTGTGATTCTGTAATTTATTCTGGCTTGAATTCAGTGGTACTGGAAAGGAATTTCTCTGCCTGTGAAAGGAGATTTGAGACGCAGGGAGATTTCAGATACTTGCCCGTGAATCCGTGGAATTAAGTTGGAGAGTGGAGCCCTAATCTAGTACCTTCTCTGTAAGACACAGCTTTTGCTTAAGCTTCACAACTGAATAAACTAATAAAGCTGTCAGACAGCCGGGGTGCTGCGTGCTGGAATTCTTGGCTTGCAATTGAACAGAATCCTCTAGAATTCAAAAACTTCAGGGAAGAAAAACCAAAAATGGGACTCAGCATTAACTACACGTGCCCCTTCTTTGAAAAACATCCCCCCGCCACATGTGAGCTGAGTGCTCTCCGAAAACCTTGTTGGATACATGTAAATAAGTGAGGGCTCCGAGTGCCGGGAAAACAACGGGAGCACAAACACGCCCCGTGGAAGTGCTGCAGGTTATTCCATCAGACTAATAACAGCAAATGGCTCATCCCCACGGGACAGCGTTGTGTGGCATGGGATTTGTTCAGCAGTACAGAGCGGGATCTGAAGTGCTTACCTGTTGGCATTGGCTGTTTCGCTGGGAATCGGGGATTGGAGGGCTGGGGCTTGCTGGTTTTTCCCCTTGCTGAGCGTGATTATCTCAATAGCTACATTTGAAAGCTGTTATTTAATTTCCATTGTGACACTGTGACAGTGCTCAGAGGATTACCTGTAAATGCATGTGAAGAGCCCGATCCCTGAGAGCTCGAGGGATGCAAAGCACGTGCCTGGGCTGGGCTGGGCTGTCGTGGTTTTGTAGAGAAATTGAGTGGGGTTTTGGACTGAATGGCCGTTTGTGCCTCCAGCTTCTCGCAGACCCGTGCAGACAGCCTTGTTCATTAGGGACGTGTGTGCATGTTGGACCGTGCTGTTTTTAGTCAGAGAGCACTGAAAATATTCTACATACAATTCTTCATTCGTCCAATGCAGAACCATTTTAATTTAAAAACAACAAATATTTCAGCCGGGCTTCCGTAATGATTATTAATTTTAAATTATTTCTGCCATTTCCCTTGATTAAAAATGGAATTATTGCTCTTCTAAATCTAGTTTTATTTACTGATGTGGCACGTAGAAGTGCTCCTGGTTTCTTTCATGAAAGGCACCGTACTCCTGAAAAAACTGGATGGCTGTTGTGTTGATGTTTCTTCACCTAATTGGACTGGGAAAACATTGGTAGAGTTTTCACAGTTTAAGGCTGGTCTAATTAACAACATCTTAGTGTCTTTAGGCTGCTGCTGAAGCATCAAGTTAGTTTGTATGACATCAATCACAACTTCATGGTCAGTCTAGTTTAGGATGTCAGTGTTTGGTATCACAAAGGGTTTATAGTTAGCTGTCACGATAGTAAATGGGATTTATTCTGATTTATTCTTCTCTGTATGCAAATTCCAACCCATTCCAGTGCATGTGGCCTGCACTGTTGTGTATCGTCTTTTGGTGAGTACATCCCTAAAAATCATTCCAGCAGAGGCATGCATGGTCCTTTCGGTAGGAATTTACTGACCTGTTACACTTGGCACAGCAAAAGAGTCAACAAAATTGACAGCATTTTGACTTTTTCAGTTTTATATTGGTGTTAACAACCACGTTCACTGTTGCTCAGTGTTATTTAATGCTAAGTTAGAAAACAGGTACAGTGGGACACGTTATTTATCTGCTCACCCATATTTTTATGAATATTCCCCTCAAGCTCCTTTAATGAATTAATTGGGCAAAGTAACCCAGGGCAGATAAAAAACTCTTCTGTTTCATGTGGACGGATCGTGTTGAAGTGGCATATGCTGAAGGAAAGATGTCCAGCTAGCGTTCTTGTGGGATTGCCAGTTCGTAACTCAGTTTAGACTGGAGTCCCTGACTGGCAGGCTGGAGCGGGAGCTGTCCTCCTGTCTCCATTAATCTTCATCTGAAAGTTCCCTGGAAAAACACGAGCCTGGGAATGGCTGATGGGTGTGCTAACAATCCGTGCTCTGCATCGATTCAGCCGCTCGCTCGAATTACGGGCTAATTCTGCCTGGAATTCTGCATCATTTGTAAAGCTCCGTTCCTCTAATGAAGTTGCTTGTCAGGGGGATGTCGGAAGCAATGAGGGAACTTCAGTCAGCAATGTCCCTGGAGTGTGGTGGGAGCCAGTTTCCGTTCCAGCAGTGCTGAGCTCTGCTCAGGGCTTGCTTTATGGCATTTCAGTATCTTCCTTGTGAGTCTTTCAGCAGATTCCTGTGGAGGAAGAGATGGATTCTGGAAATCTTGCATAAACAAATTGCACTTGGCAAGCTGTGTTGTTCCCTACTTGTCAAGAATTCCAGTAAAACGGGCTCTGTGATACAGGAATATCCCAGAACACAGGCGGGGTCAGGAGAAACTGGGAGCCAAAGCAGGGCTGGACCTTCCCCCTTTGAAGCCCCATCCTGCCTGTGTTTGCATTTTCTGCGTTTTTCATGATGTATTGACAAAGAAACGTCAGGGTAAGTTTCCTGAAAACAAAGGAGTGAATGAATGAAGTTTTTTTCTCTCTTATTCCTGAAACTGGCTGTGGGCCTTTTGTTATCCCCTAAGCTTGCTAGGTTGGGCTTAAAGAGCAACCCCCAAGCCCCAGACAATACAGTAAAGCCGAAAGTGCTGGAGCAGGTGTTGCCCACTTGTTCAAACAAGTCCAGGACTTGTTTCCTTTTCAGAACACAGTTGGAAGTCAGGCCTGGAGGAAGAATACTGAGATGAAACTATTGAGCATAAACTCACAAAGTAGGCCCTGTGCCCCAAAATTGCATTTACATGGGGTGCTGTGAGAAGAGCAGGTGATTAACCCTGCTGAGCCCCTGTGAGCAGGGACACAGCCCCATGCGAAACCTTCCCAGAGCTTTCCCAGTGTTTTGGCTCCTTAGGAGGATTAGCTGCAATCTCTTTCCTTTCCCTGTGGCTGCCTCAGCCCTGGAAGTGTCCAAGGCCGGGTTAGATGGGGCTTGGAGCAACCTGGGCTAGTGGAAGGTGTCCCTGCCCATGGCAGGGGAGGGAGTGGATGGGCTTTTAAGGTCCCTTCCAGCCCAAATCATTCCAGGATTCTGTGATTCCGGTATTCCACATCTCCCTATCAGCCTCACAGTTTTGGTTTTTCTCAATGTTTTGTGCTTCAACTTAAGCCCCAGCTTTTGTGAATGGCTCTGAGAGTCGGGGCTGTTTTAGTTGGCAGAGTGTTGGCACAACTTCCCACATGCCCACAACTAATCCATCCCTGGGAAGGCTCTTCCCCGCCTGCTGAAGTGTTGGGCACAGCCATCTGGGTGGGTTTTTGTGGCATTTCAGTAGGTCTAAAGGTGGTCACAGCCTGCTAGGTGTCTCCTTCCACCACCCAGCAGCCTCGGACACACCTTTGGCCGGAGTTTGCTGCATCTCCTGTGTAAACAAACACTTGTTTCTTTTCATTTCACCCCCATGTCCAGGTTCCTCCTAGGAATGGGAGCCCTCAGCAAAGGCCTGTTCTGCCAGTGGGGCCAGGGAAGTTGTCTCCCTTGGAAAGCTGGAGGTGCCCATTGTGTAAAATGTTTCACAAGCCACGTTGCGCTGGGAAAAGTGCATGGTGGGGCAGAGCCTGCAAGCTGGAGCAGAGAGGAGCCCTGCAAAAGTGATTATACATTCCTTTTCATGGGGTTTTTTTTTTTTTTTTTTTTTTTGAGGCAGAGAATACGTTCAGGCATGTTAAAACCTGTGTGAGGAGTGATAATGGAGTGCCTCCCTCCTTTCCCACAGCTGGGCGGAGGTGGGACGTGCCAAAGCTCGGCGCCTGGCTCTGCGTGTTCGCAGCCCTCTCTTTGGAGGTGGAGAGGGCTGAGGTGGCTCAGGGGCATCTTCTCCTCTACCCGTGGTTTCCACATCCCTGTGCCCACCTCTCACCACGGTGCTTGCTGACCCCAGGCTGGGGTGCACAGTTCTCCGTCCCACCTTCTTCCCCCCCTGCAGTGAGATCAGTCAGACTCCTCAGGGTAAAGCAGAGCTCGTGCTGAATGGGGGTGGTAGAAACCATCCTCAAATAGTTTATTTGTTTCTTTTCAAAGCCCTTGCAGACACAGCTGGTTTAAATCACTCCTTCCTCGTGACCTGCTGTGCTGGTAAGTGGTCAGGCTAAACAATATCTGGATAGTAATTGGTGCAGTGGGATTTCGGGTGATGCTTGGAGGAACGTCGCTCTTGTTTTAACTCTGCAAATGTTTTTACTGTCTTTAAGAGGGCTTTACTGCCTGCTTGCATAATTATTAATCTCATAATTAAACCTGAACTGAACCCTGAAAGTTGGTGATTCTGTGTGGAATGCTGAGAACAAAGGAAGCCCGTCAAGTTTTTGTATCTTTTATAAACATCTGCCTCCAGAACAATCAAACCAACAGAAATCCCACAGAAATGTCCCACTTAATGCACTTTCTGTTTGCTACACTATATAAAGTTACAGAAGTACTGGTAGCTAATTGCAGCCTTACAGGTGGCACCAGGAGGGATGTTTTTTCTCCAGCCTGTGCTGCCTTCCTTTGGCTCTCTGAAGTTTAGAGCAATGAACACTTTCTGCAGAGGAGCGAGAGGGTTTGGTCGCTTTTTGGGTACCTTTCCTGGATGTAGCTGCTGGGAGAGTTCCAAGTATTTAGAAAAATTATAGGTAAATTGTTAACGAGGGTGTTTTCAAAACCTACAGGGAGTTTCCTTTGAAGGACACCTTTTTGTTTCAAATGGGAAAGGGAGATGTGCTGCCCTGGGATGGTGATCTGGGGTGGTGCTGGGAGACAGCAGCAGGGAACTGCCCTTGCTTCCTCCTTCTCCTCCTCCTCACTGGAGCTGCCAGGTCTCCTGGGTCACAGCAGGGAGAAGGGAAGGAGGAGCAGGAGAAGGAGCCTTCCCTGCAGCCAAACCCGGGTGGGACAGCCCTGAGAGAAGAGCTCAGCGTGGCAGGTGAGGGGGCTGTGGGCCAGAGAAAAGGTGCTGGGACTGACTGCTGAGGAAAGAGTTTGTAGGGAAGCCACAGAAATAGCATCTCTGTTCTAAGAGGTGTTTTCCCTTCTCTGCTCCCTCCAGCCTTTTCCTTTTTGGTGTGAAGGTTTCATGCACGAGGCAAGGAAGGATTTCCCAGTGCAGTTTAGGAATGCCGGGCTAAGCTTTTCGGTTCCGTGCGCGACTCTTCAAACCTCCTTACTTCTTCCTGATCCTAAGCCCATGGAATTAATTTTCCACTGATTTCACTGTGGCTTTTGGGCAAGGTGTTTTAAGAGAGCTGTTATTTCTGCAGGCGGGATCACTCATGTAGCAGCTTGTTCCGAGCGAGGCCGATATGCAAAGGCTTGACAGGTTCCTTTTGAAGAAAAGGATGGTGTCAGCACTGAGGAGGGAGGGAGACACCTCTTCTTCCCCTGGCACACCTGAGCCTTCTGCCCACTCTTGCTGCAGCCTCACAGAGGGGAGCCCTGGGCTGCAGGAGCTCAGAAATGGGGAGTGTTTGTGTTGCTGCACTGCTTCTGCTGGAAGAGCTTGTTTGAAGCTTGGTTTTCTTTGGGAATGAAGAAAATAGGTGTTACTAAGTCATGTCGCAGTTCTGCTCCTCTGACTGTATTGCTGTGGCCTCTGCAGGCACAGTCAGAGGTCGTGGTCTGTACTGGTGACTGTAGGTGGCAAATACTTGTAAGGTAGATCTGGCCTCAGTTTCGAGGCTGTGCTTAGATCCTGCACTGCGCAGAGCTTCCTTCCTCCTTTAATAAGGGGATAACTTCTTGAGAATGATTTTGTAGAAGTTGGTTGAAAACTGTAAATTAGAAAGTGCAAAATATTGGGTTTTTTTACCGCCTCCTTCTCCTCTTTTCCTGTAGGTGTGTCAGCCCTTTCATGTAGGTATGTCAACACTTCCATGAAGGTATGTCAACCCTTTAATGTAGGTATGTCAGCTCTGAAAAGTGGTGGAAGAAAACCCCAAGAAAACAAGTGAAGGAGGGATTT
The DNA here is from genome assembly GCA_013400415.1 of Scytalopus superciliaris. Lineage (NCBI taxonomy): Eukaryota > Metazoa > Chordata > Aves > Passeriformes > Rhinocryptidae > Scytalopus > Scytalopus superciliaris. Next base: position 86,984 of record VXBX01004095.1, read on the forward strand.
GCATTTGAAATATTTTGATTTTGCTCATGGGTGACTTGAAGGGATGTGCAGCCCATCAGTGATGTGAGATAAGGTGATCTTTTTAAGATGGCAAGACTGCCTTTGATGGCAAAACATCCAGAGGGCTCCAGAGCACCTGTAGGGCAGACTCTGTACTAGAGATCTGAAAACTTCAATGGTAAAACCCTCTGAACTGGCACAAAGGTTTCTGTGCTCTAAATAAGAGGTGCAAAGTGATGCAGCACAGCAGAACCACGGAGTCTTTGTTTAGCTCAGTTGTAACAGTGTCCTTTGCTTCTCTGTTCAAAGGGCTTCCCTTGAAAATTGCAGCAGTACCTGCTCTGTGTCTGAGGTACATCCACTTGCTCCAAAAATGAAGTTAGTGCTTCTGGTCTGGGTCTGTCAGGAGCTGTTGTGAGCTCGGATGGGCTGAATAATTCACTTGTAACGTGGGCAAGGTGACTGTGGTCAGTGTGTCTGCAAATACACTGTGTGTGCTTCTGCTGCAGGGTTTGTTTTCATTTGGCCTGGGAATGATGCCACAGAAAATACCAGTGGCTTTCTCAGCTACTAAAAATCATCTACTACTCTTTAAATGTGAAGAGGAAACTGGTTGTTTTCTTTCAGGGCTATTCTGGGCCATCTACCAAAGGATGGAATGGCACTTACTGCTGCTAAAAATATCGAGTGCTGTGTGGATTTACTGTGTCTTTGTTCGATGGTGTGGCTGATATTTCACCAGCCTGGTGTTTGGAGGGGTCAGAGCTGTTGTTTTAGGAGAAGTTTATGTTTCTGATGCGTACTTCAGAATGCCCCAAAAAGGTCCACTTTACTCATACTTTAGCACCATGTAATTTTCCTTTAATGTGATTGTACCACACAGTAACTGCTGCAGGTAAGGAAATAGTCTTCTTATAAATATTAAGGCAGAATGTTTTATTAGTGACCTTCTTTAAAAGAAAAAAAAAAGGCATTGGACCTGACTAGAGCTGACAGTGAGCAGGTTTCTTCCCCCAGCCCTCTGTGCTTCAGCCAGGCAGCACCTGTAGGCGCTCTCTGATGAATTACTCTACTGGGTGACATTCCAGCAATGTCTCACTTAGGGCTGGGCAGTGAGTGTTTCTTTCCTGGTGAATGGTTCATTCAGTGAGGAGTGGTTTGGGAGGCTGGGACAGCAGAGGAGCCCTGGAGCTGGTTACAAGCTGCAGAGAGCCCCAGCCAAGCGACACTGCGTTGTTGGATGCGAATGCACGGTGGGATCTGAGGTGCTGAGCAATCACTGCAGCTACAGATTGGACTTAAACTCACTCAGTATTTTCAGCTGAAAACTTGATTTTCCAGATGAAAGCTTAATTTTCCAGGTAGACTAATAGATTAGAGGAAGAGTGGCTTCCTCAGCCCTGCACGTGTACACGCACCCACATGCTGCTTTCCATCCTGTGCTCAAGATTATGTCATTCCTCCAAAGCCAGGCAGGTCCAGATCCAAGTCCTATGTCTGGTGAGCCTAGAATCTCCATTTTCCACTTCTCCTGTGGGAGGCACCTTCACAGGGGGCTTTTTTGAGTTACTGCATTATCAGGTGTTCCTAGAACAGCTGTCCTCAGTTTGTCTTGTAATTAGTTCCTTATGCTCTTCATATAATATTTAAATATTGAGGCACTAAAGGAAAGTGAGAGCCTGGTGCTGGAAGATTCTCCCCTAGGATTTGAAACATCTCTCCTCTCTCCTTCTCTGGCAATACCTTTGGAGTAATTTTTAAAAGGACAATAAAGCTGAAGCTGTTTTTGGCAGTCTCTGCAGGATGCTGGGAGCTCACAGGTACAAACTCCTCAGCTGGTCACCTGGCAGTGCTGGCTGTGCACTAATCACAGCAGCTTCTGCTGCCAGCAGCATTGCACTGTTATTGAGCACAGATTGCAAAGCCAGAGGAGAACTTGAACCAGCTCCTGTGCTGCCAAACTGGGAAGGATTAGTCCAGCAGCATCAGCTCGGTTTTTTTTCCTGTTGCTCAGGAACAGCTTGAGTTGTGGCAGGATGAGCTCTCTCCCTTGGTGCATCCACGGATGTCACCGAGCTGGTCTGTTCACGGAATCCAGGGCAATGGTCACCTCCTGAACAAGCCAGCTGGATCCACTGGGCTTGCTCGCTGCACAGAGCTGCCTCTGTGCTTGTGTCCCATTTGACAGGAGCTTTGTTGTTCCAGACTCCTCTTGGAGTGGGGCTCTGTGCTTTTCCTGAAGATAGTCTGGCCTGTTTTAACCTTGGCCATGGGTGATGAGGGTTGCACATGTTATTCCAGATGAGCTCAGTGTCTTCTGCAGCATCATTCACTCCTGTTTCTGCTGGGCAAGTCTTGCTTGGTGCATATTTTGATTACATTTGCTTTTCTTGTGACTTCTATCACAGCTTGTGGTCCTCTGGGATCAATGAAACAAAAGATCTGTTCTGAACTGTGCCTTTTTCCAGCCTTGTGTCATCAGCACAAGTCATTGCTACATTTCACTTTTACGTGTCGTCACTGAAAACATTAAAAACTTGGTCCCTTGAGCCCTATAATTCTCCTTTCAGCACAACCTCTGTGCGAAGTTTCTTATGCAGACCGTAATTCCTGTGCCAGTTTTTGTCATCTTCAGCTCCACTAGTGGTTTCCTGGGAAGTTGTAGTCTCTCCTTTCCTCCCCTGGAGAACGGCCAGATGGGAATGTCACTGCTGGGATTGCTTGTTCTCCAGTCCCGGGCAGGATCCTGATCCACAGGTTTTAATATAAAAATTCCTGTCCCTCTCCCTGTGGTTGTTTGCATTGCTTCTCTCATAATTTTTGGGACATTCCAGACTCTGAATTTTGCTCCTGGTACCTCAGATGTGCTTCATTCACGTGCCTTGCTCCCTTGTGCTTCCACTGAAAAAGAGGGCGAAGCCTTCACTGTGTTTGGAGGCCATGCTCAGAGCTGTTGGGTGTCAGCTTTCCATCACCAGCTGCCTTAGCCTGACTTGGTAATTCCATCATTTCCTCTGCAAACCGTTTGCTGATCCGTCCTTTCCCCCTCTCCATGGTAGGGCTGTGCTCCCTGCTCTTCCTGAGGTGGGCACTCACCCCTGAGCGCATCTTCTCCTGGGATTCCCATCCCTCACGGGTTTTATCCTACAGAAACAACAGCCAGTGTGTGGCTGTGGTGTTGTGTGTTGCTCCTGAGGGAGGAGCTGGGATGGACGAGCTGGCGCTGGAACCGGTCGGCCCAGAGAAGCTGCACCTCGGAGTGGATCCATCGTGATCGGGTTCTGTCAGGACGTGCAGGATGAAATCTGAATGCTTAATTTAAGCCTCTTGGCAGAGCTGAGCTGGTACAGACCGGCCGAGCTTTGCATTACTGAAACATTCATGTTTCCTTCTTTTCTGTGGGCTGGGGGAACGGGGTCACACGGTGGTGATGCTGGGCTGAGGAACCGGCTCTGCTGTGGCTGGTGCCATCCCAGCACGTGAAAGCACCACCATTTGGGCTCGCCTGCCTCCTCCCAGGCTCTGGATAAACTGGAGTCGAGATTCCCAGTGTTGGGTTTGGTGAAGCTTGCCTGCCCCTTCACCTCAGGCTCTCTCTTGTTTCTCCCATCCCTCCCGGCTGGCTCTGAGTGAAGACTGGGGTTGGTAGTCCTGTGGGTAATCCTGGATTTTGGCCTGTGGCTGTCTCAGGCATCTCCACTTCTCCATGTCCCACCAGATCAGCCCATCCGTGGTGTCACTGACACAGCAGGCAATAAACTCTCTTATTTTGGGAAGTGTAGGATGTTTGGTGTGTGTGTTTCTGATGGCTGAGCACACCTTTCCTCCCAGGAGCCACCCAGTGCCCTTTCAAACTGGAGAGATGGCCATCCTAGACCTTCCTGCAGTTGATGAGAGCTCTGTGCTCACTCTCGGCAGGGAGGGAAGGGAGCTGTGGGGAGTCTCCCTGGCTTGCCCAGGCTGCCAGGCAGGAATCCAGCCCTGCCCTGCAGTGCTGCAGCTGCTGGTCTCTCCATCCCAGCCCAGCCTGGCAAGCCATTTCAGTGAAGGCTGAGTCTGGGAGGGACTGATTTCAAAGCAGGAGAGAGGTACCATGCCAAAACTTCTGCAAGGTATGCTGTAATCTGGAAAGGACATCCTTTGCTTCAATACTTTGCCTTATTATGCTTCCCTTGTGGCCTCAGCACGGAAGTTGTTACTCTGAGGTCCTTCCTACTAATTCTGTAGCAATAATTGGGGTGTTTTGTACTACTTTGGGGCTCAGTGAGGTTCCTCGTGCTCTCTCAGAGAGAGCGTGACCAAAATGTGAAAGCTGCTCTGGCTGTGTATTTGTCTGAATTTTATTTGATGCTGCTTTTCCTTTTCCATAGACCTGTGGAATCCCTCCCCAGCACTTAAGTCAGGGGATCTAAAATTAGATAGTTCATATCTCAGGCACCATCTTAATGATCTGTGTGAGGTCTTTGGCATTGCTTGAAAATCAGATTACTTACCTCAGTGCTTAAGTGAGGATATACACTAAACATTTCCTCTCCAATTCCCCCTGCCCCAATTATTGTCCTCAATTTTTTTCCACAACGTTTTAATCCTTCACATCCTGTCCCAGTGGCTCCTGGGCCACTCAAGCCAAGGGTTTTAGTCTGAATTGCTGGAGTCTGTGGATGCAGAGTGGTGAGTCTGTGGCTGCAGGGTCTGCCACGTCCTGCTCTGCTTCTCCCTCCTCTTTGGCTGTGCAGTGAGTGCTCCCATGGATCCCTCTGGAGCTCTGGCTCCTGGGCTGAACACTTTCTTGTTTCTCCTTTCAGTGCATTTGGCACGTCCTGTCCTCGCTGTGTATCAGAAGTTTTTCTGCTCCTTTGGCACAACCAGAAAGTCCTTTTGAAGCAAAGTTTAATAACAATAATGTGGAAGCTAAAGGTAAATAAACAAACCACACCTTATTTTTCATTTCAGCTGCGTTTTGGGAATTATTTTTATATTTTTTAAAGCAGCATATAAATGCACACGTGGTCTTTGTAGTCATCTCTCTCCTCCTTGTCCTCCATGGGGTCCAAGTGGGCTCCTCCTTCCCTGCAGCTCCCTCATGGCTGGGCTTTGTCTGCCCCACAGGCTCCAGGGAGTTACCCCCGTGGCTTCCCATAGATTTGCTTATGTCTGATGATCTGAAATTAGAATCCTTCCCCTGCTCTGCCCTTTGCTGTAAACGTGTAAAACCTTGCACATTTCCCCTAGAGAAGGAAAGGGGGATTTTTCCACCATTAAAAATGGTGGAAAAGGAGAAAGAGTTGGGGAAGGAGAAAGAGTTAAAACATGCTCAGATACTTGTAAAAATGATTAAAAACCGAAGAATCCCAAACGGCGTCAATTATTCACATCCCCTTGTATAAATATAGAAACCCTGCAGAGGGGCTTTTCCCCTGGGCTTCCTGCTCTTGGTTTATCACCAAGGCCCCACAGTGCTTTGTCAGTGCCATGCTCCTGGGTTTGTTTTCCTTAGCTGGGCTTTGGGAACAGTTGACTGCTGGCTACACAGAGGTTTTAGGTCTCTTGACAAACCTTCCTCCCTCCCTTTCTTTTTGCCTTTTCCTCCCTCCCTTGGAACTTCTCACCAGGGTGGTGCTCCAGCTAGAGCAGCAAGGCTTTCCACACCTTCCCTATAGGAGTTCTTCCCAAAGGGAACGTGGGTTTGTTTTTCTTTCCCCTCCTCTTCATCTGGAGCAATCACCAGCATTGTTCTCCCAGCCGTGACAGACATGGAGGTTGCGTGGTAGCGAGATGGCTTGCAAAGAGGTTTTGCAATTCCAGCTCTGCTGGCCAGTTCTTGGGGATGTGCAGGTGGTCCCCTCAGCCTTGTCTGCGTGGTCATTGCCATCAGACTCCAGTTTCAGGAGCAGCCATTCTCCTCAACAGGTAGTACAAGCCGTGGTTGGTTTAAAATAGATTTTTCTCACAAACAAAAGTGACATTTTATATGGCATAGAAAGAAACCACAAAGAGGAGCGTGTTTGTCACTTGTTTTCTGTGGTTTAAAAGTCAACTAGCTTCTGCAATCCACTGAAGTTGGTCTCAGAGCTCAGTGTCATCTCTCTAGTTTCAGTGGGCATGGCCCCAAGGCTGCCAGAGCTCAGGGACAAGGTGGGATTGCTGGGGTGTCTGTGCAGGGCCAGCAGTTGGACTGCGTGATCCATGGGGGTCCCTTCCAGGTCAGGATGTCCTGTGATCCGTCTCCTGTGGGTTTCATTTCATGGAGGGCAGCCCAGGGGTATGGGGTGGAGAGCTGGAGGGTCAGGCCAGCAGAACCCTGGAGCACATGAGAGCATTTACCTTTGTCTTGGAGGAGGTGATGGGATAGTTTGATTTCAACAGCAAGTCATATTAACTAGAGGTAACACAGGCTGACAAAATGTGGCCTCCAGTTACAAATAAAGAGCCTGATCCTCCATTTCAGGGGATGGGATCGAACACTGGCATGGAACTGGGATTGTGGGAATACAGCCCAGAGCCACTGATGAATATGAAGTAGTTTCTGTATGGAATGATTACTGCTCTCTGTGTCTGTATATACATCCTCATGGGTTATGGTAGAGTTGCTACTGGATGAAGATTTGCTTAATGGCCAGCTGATCTCACATCTGCAGTTGCGTTTAGAATCTGACAGAAATGGTGCATCATAAAACAAGAAAGTACAACCAGAAAGAGAGCTGTCATCCTTCTCACCTTTTCCTGTTCACTGGGCAAGGGGGTATACTTGCACACTGAGTTTTCCTTGCTGGAAAGGAAGGATTCTGCTTTGAAAAGGAGGCTTTTAGAAAACTACAGCTTCCATAGTTTGCATCCATTAATGTTCCCGTTGAGTGTCCGCGAGCAAAAAGAAAACAGGTGCACTGGATTTTTTCCTACACTCTTGGCATTGCAAACTGCTCCCAGCATGTGCAAGTCAGGGCTCTCTGTGCTGTACCTGGAATCACAGGTGACAGATGTGAGTAACAAGGCGCTCCTTTAATACATTCTGCTTCCTGACTGTGCATTTAATCCATCCGCGGTGGTTTGCTCCGCGCTGCCTCGGCTGGGATTGACTTCAGTTGCCGGGTGATGAGCCCTGTGGGAACTCCTTGGCCTGATTTTTCCAAGGCGCTGCTTCGTGGCTGTGGAATAAATACAGCTGTGCTACTTCCAGACCTTCAGGGAACACGGGGAGTTGGGTTGGCATGTGCAGACGTTGGCACACGGACCCCATGGATGTACATGTGTGTGTTTGGAGGAGGCAGCGCCAACATGGAACGTTTTGTCTTGAGCATAAGAGTTCGTAAATCTTTATTTGATTGGTTTTGGTTATTTTTTCTTTTTTTTTTAATGAGATGAGTTGTTCCATGTGTGAGTATTTATAACCGTCCATCTCCCCTGAGAACAGGTACTGGGGAGTTACTGGGCAGCTTTCCCCTCGGCCAGGCTCCACTGGCAGAGCAGAAGGGAAGCCCTGGGGCTGTGCTTGTGTTTGCTTCAGCCCTTCCTCCGGGTGGAGGAGCATGGGCATCCCTGTTTGCCAAGACCTTGTTGGAGGGGAGGCCTTGCCTGAGGCTGTTTCAGAGCTCCAGAATTTCTGCTGCAGCAGAGCCTGGGCTGTTGGAGTGAACTGGGAAGTGATGGAACGGGGACTGTTCCAGTGCATGTTAATGTCAGGCAAAAAGAAGTATGAAAAACTGGTGTTCTTCTTGAAAATCATGACTTGTCTTCATTCAGGAAAGACTGTCCAAGTTGTAAAAGTTGACAGAAGCAAAACTTTTCAGGAAAGAGTCCCTGTGTGATGATGAACCCTTCTCTTCTGAAGGAGCTGTGTGTGCATGGTACTCACCTGCCCCTGGCAAAGGGAGTTACCAGCCCTTCAGGTGCACTCACAGGGATGAGGATTTGGATAATGCAGTACCCAGCTGTAAACATCCTCTTTTTATAAAAGGACTGCAAGGAGAGAAGGATTTTTGCTGAAGGAGCACAGGTGATGTGGAAAGGGAAGTGACTAGAGTTTACATCAGCCTGGAACAGATTTTACTGAGTTACAAACTCCTCAAAAACCACTTCAGGATGGAAAATGTGATAAAATCTGTTTTGTTCTTCTTTTGGTCAGATTTTCTGGGGCAGTAGGAGGTGGATCTGAGCAAAGGTGGTTGCAGTTCCTTTTCCTCTGGAGGTGAAGAATGGTCATGGCAGGGTTGCTCTCCCTGTGGTGGCTGCAGGTGGGGAGACTCTTGCCTGTAGGACCTTGTTTGTCAGCAAGAAATCCCCCCTTGCAAATTATTGGCAGCTGGCATGGTAATGAGTCCATTTCAATATAAATGAGCTGCATTTTATTAATTTCTGCCAGCTCCTGAGCAATTCATAAACTGCTTTTCAGATCTCGACCAACAGCTTGGGGGAAGAGGGGGAGGTGGGGAGCAAAGAGGGGAACATGAAGGAGGAGAAAAAAAATGAGAATATTTTTAATTTAAAAAGGAGCCAGTGACTCTCATCTCTTTTGAGAATCCAGCCAAGAGCGAGGATCACACTTTCCCCACCAAGCATCTCTAATGACATGGAGGGCATCAGTAATCTCTCCCAAGGTTTTTGTTCTTTAGGACTTTTGGAGAAGTTTATAACTCTCACAACAGTGTCGAGTTGGTGTTTGACTGGGAGAAGGGTGAGTGGGGTGGGAGCTGGCGTGGGAAGCACACCCAGCCCTCTGGTGAGTTTGTATCTTCCAAGCCTGGACCTGGAGCTGGGACACCTGCAAGGGAGCTCAAGAGTGGTATCAGGCCAGGAAAGGGCTGGAATTTGGCACCCACACGAGTGCACACGTGTGTCTTGAGGACTGTCCTTAGGACTTGTCTTGGGTCTAAATAAGCGCAGACTGGGCTCTTGTATCTCTGCCTTAGCGAGTGCAATTAACCCGCCAGTCCTTTCACCGCACACAAAAACACATGTAAATGCTCTGCCCTGATTGTCTGATTCGCCCTTGAAAAATGTTAATGAAATCCCTGCTTGGAAAACCGCCCTTTCTGTAAATTAGACAGTCTGCACAGAGATCTCCTCTGGGGCCTCGTGGTGCTCCTGGGCTGCTGGGCTCCCCTTTGCTGCCAGCACTCCAGCCCTGCTCTGCTGGAAGGTGCCTCTTGGCCATCATCTCCAGGTGTGTTTTTGGACCCGAGACTGTCCCCTGTCTGTGGGGACTGTGACAGCTCGGAGTGGTGGGAAGAGAAACCCCCCCCTGTCCCGTGGCCGGGGCCGGCGGTGCCTGGCTGGGTTTTTCATTTATTCTGCCACCATCAGCTTTCATCACTGGAATCTGAGCACAGCACTGGCGTGCTGTACTGCCCAGTGCTTCTTAGGTAAGTGGTGGTGACAGGTCCTGGCAGGAAGATCCTCCTGTACAGCCCTCCCTGCTGCCCCTTTGTCTGATTTGTTTTTCTCCCCTCTCTCTCCCCAGGTTTTTGGCATGTAGTCATAGAGTCTGACGAGGGAGTAATGGAGTCGCTGAGTGGCAGGTGCTGACAGCTTCTGCAGCCCCACTAACTGCTCATTTGGGTGGCATTTGCAATTCTGTACCTCTAAATGCCACAGCTCCCTTGGGGAAGGTTGCGCTGGATACCTCGGAAGGTACATGTGTGTCCCTCTGTTTTTCTTTAGGACTTTGCTGTGCCGTGTGATGTTCCTGGGAGGGGGAGATGTGGTTATGGGTGCCCCCCTTGGCAGTACAAAGGCTTCCAGTGGCTATCAAGCAGCTCCTGTTGACATCCCTTCCTCCCTCTCTCCTCCTCTTGCTCCAGTTGCCTGCAGGGCCTTTTTGGGGTCCATCCCGTGCTTCAACATACGTGAGAGCAGCTTACGAAAAAGAGATGGCTGGTTAAAAGATTCTGATGTGAAAACAATGAAATATGCTGCTGGAGTTTCCGAGAAACTCAAAGGCTTTCTGTGGAATTCCAGCCTCGCTTTTGCCCTCTTGAAAAAGCACATTTTAATTACAATAAAATGTGTGTGTTCGCACTTGGTTATTAGTCTTGTGCATTTTTCTATGTGGTTCTGGTGAGTTCAGTAAAAAGAAAAAAAAACTTTGTTGTTGGCTGGCAGATTTTTAGCAGAAGTTTATTTCTGTAGGCTCGTTGCCCGCTGTGGATTTGCTCATTGTTCTGGTTCTCACAGCCTTCTAACTCTGCGCCAGGAGAAAAATACAGATTTGTCACCAGGGCCTCCCACTAGAATCTAATTTTAAATTTGCAATCTGTTGTCTTGTGAGGTGCTTCAAATTTGGTTGGAAAGTTAATACATTTCAGATATTCTTCTGGAATCTAGTGGACCAACATTTTGCAAGCGTGATAGTAACTTAGGTTTAATTGAAATGAGTATTCTGGTTTTGTAAGTATTTTAAGAAATATTGGGGGTAAGGGAAGAGAAAGGAAAATGACTGCTTTTAAAGAAAATTATGTTATTTGAGGGGGCCATCGTCCGTGGTCATCTAGAATGTGGTATCTTTATGTGTAACCATCTCATGTCGGACTCATCCAGCAAAACCTTGGCGGTGTAGCCAGAGGTCAGTGTGCTTTTCTAGGGCACCTGGTGTACAGAACGTGGCTTTGTCCAAAGCTTTCCTGCAGAATTTGTGTTCTCCCTGCTGACAGCCTGGTGTTGATATCAATCTGCAGTTTGGGTTTTCAAAAAACACATCTCAAGCCCCTGCACTCCTCTTGATGTGCAAGCTGTCTACAAGGTGACTTTCCCGGCCCCTTGAAGACTTCCATGAATTTGACATTCCCCCTGCTCCGAATCAGGAAGGAGCAGATTTTCCAGGAGAGAGAGCCCTTTCCCAGAGCAGCCTTAGCTTGATGGTCAGGCCACCTCTTAGAGGAAGAAGCTGCCACCCCTCATTTGGGGTGCAGATACAAATCTCAGCGTTCCCAGGGGAGCAACCGAGTCACTGCGCTGGCGCCTCTTCCAGGAGACCTGCCTGTCTCCCTGCTCTGCTTTTCAAATCCCTCCCTCTCGGAGCCTTTAGTCACAGGCAGCCTATTCCCACAAAAAGTTTGGGTTTTGATGAATCAACATTTTCTGCTGAAAAACGCCCAGCTGGTCCTGCTCGCTGCCACAGCCCGTGTGATCTCTGGGAGCTTCGGGGTAACTCACAGCACGTCCCAGCCCTCAGCTGAGAGCCACAGGCCTGCTCAAAGCATTAAGATGTGTCACACTTGATTTATGTTGTGTCCTGGTCGTACCTTTGATAGGCCTTTAATGGTCACCTTTGGGTTTGGGGGGTGAGGTAACAAGAGGAGCCTTTGTCCTACCAGCACTTGCGTGCGGCTCCCATTAACATTACTCATTTTCTTAATTTGATACAGATTTTTTTCACTGAGTGTGCTAAATGCAGTTAAGCTGTAGACAGGCAGCATCTGGCAGTCGTATCTGGAGCAGTTTAAGACACTTTTTGCCTCAGGGTGTCTGCTGTGGCCCGTGGGAGGGGGAGGCTGGGGCTCCCCTCCCCTGCCCAGCCCCTGCCAGCTGGGGATGCTGGCATCTGCTCCAGTGCCAAGTCATGTTTCAGGGCTGCCTTTCTGCAGCTGCCTGAGCTCACCTAACAGCTCGCTGCTGCCAGAAATTCCAGAAGTGCCACTCACTGTCTCCTCTTCCCTGGCTCCTGTGTCACCCTCCGGCTGTGCTGCCCCTTCTTCTCCCTGCTGTGTCCCCAGGCAGGCACCCTTGTGCTGCCTCTGGCATGTGCCAGGTCACATTGCTAGCTCAGCAGAAATTAGCTCATAAACTCTTCTTTTTTTATTATTTCTTTTCCCCCTGGATTTATTTTCTGCTGTTTTAGTGGGCTCTGCTGCATGAGCACTCGAATTGGCTCAGGTTAACTGGTGGAAATGCTCTTCTGGGGAGGGGAGGGAAGGCAGAAATGGGGCTGAGAAGGTGGGATGGCGATGTCAGAGGACCCCACAAATGGTCACCCTCAGCTTGACCTGGTGGGTTTGACTGTCCCTCCCCAAGGTGTGCCCTGCATCTCCCAGGGGAGATGGGCTGTGCCAGGGGATGGTGACAGACCTCGGGGGTGGCACTATCTTGTATTGCTGCAGCTGGATCAGTGCCCCACGCCTGCCTGCAGCCCTCCTGCACCCCCTGCCCAGCATTCCTGCAGAGCTGCAGTGTAATGCCAGGCAAGCCAGTGGGATTAGGGCAGGGCCTTTCCCTGGATGCAGGAGTAAAGTGTGGGATTATCTCTGGATAGATTCGCCCAAAGTGCCAATCCCTGGAATTAAAAAGAGACAGCTCTTTACTTTGAAGTCTGACACTTCTTGCCAGTACCTAGCAGATACTTCTCATTGTGTGAAATCACTCCCTAAACATTCCTTCTGCTGTCTGCGGGGAAGAGCCTTCCCTCCTTCCAGGAGAGTGTTCCTAGCGGGGTTATTTCCTCACAGGACACAGCCTGAGCTGCTGTTCCTCTCCTTGCTGGTCATCTGTGGTTCTGTTGCTTTTTGGCTGCGTGAGAACCAGCCTGGTGTGGATGGAGACTGTGTTAGGGTGGTGGCACAGGGCAGCTTTCCAGAGCCGCTTCCATCAGCAGGGGGATGCTCCTGCCCTTTGGCACTCTGGTTTGGAAGGTAAAGACTCACTCTTCAGTCACTCCAGGTTTCAAGGGACTTTAAAAACTGCTTTTTCTCCTTATGTAGGAGAAGTGCTGGTGGTGTGGCTGGAGAGTGGGGACAAATGTCCGCAGGCTCTTGCAGGAGGAAATCCTGCCCAGTGGAAGTGTGGGTGGCAGGGAGCTCAGACCCAAGGCTGCTCAAAGCATTGCCCCAAGAGGGTTCCTTTTGCAACGTGGGCAGTGCTGAGGCCTGGTTTGAGATATCTGTGGAAGGAAAAAGTACAGGTTTTATGCTTTAAAATGCTCTAGAAGCAAAAGCTGGCTGAGTTTGTGTTTCAGTCTGACCTGTATTGAAGGGCTGTAGCTTTTAAGGGATAATATATTATGTCTAGGGATTGATAATGCTGTCTTTTCTTTTAGATTTAAACTTTCCCTCTCTTCAGTGCAATTTATCTTTCTAAACAAGTCACGATAACCAAGTGATGGCAGCCAAAGGGAGTTCTGCCATGCGTTTCAGAAGACATGGGGTATTTCCTGGTGTAGGTTGCTTCACATGCCATTGTATTTATTTTAGAGACAGACATGTCCAGGTATTTATGGGGTTGTCTGTTGCTCCAGCACTGAAGAGACTTTCAGCCTCAGCCACAACCCATTTATGTGGTTGGAGGAGCAGAAGCACAGTCCCCTGGCTGTGGTCAGAAGGGTCACTGCAGAGTTCAGTTCTGCTGTACACATCCAGAAGTGCTGTCCCTGTGCTCAGTGCCATCAATTCCTCTCTTCCCATGTAATTTACGGGGGGATAATCCAGTGCTGTGCAGCAGCAACAGTGTGTGTTTAGAGCTTTAGAGGGAAAATGCACGGTCACACTCATCTGGCTCAGAACCCATCAGCGCATCCTGGCACAGGAGGGGAAATTAAAAGAAATAAAAAACTACAGATTATTTTCCCCCGAGTGGAACTTTTTTCTTTTCAACCAAGACTAATGGAAATAAAACAAAGGAGTTTTGTCTTGGAATTTCTGTTCAATGGACTATTTATCTCTATATGATTGTCTTGTGTGTAATTCGGGATCTCCTGTTTAATTTTGAATGGCTGTGAACTTCAACATTTACTTTTCTTATTCTTCTTCTTGCCCTTTGGCCGGAAGGACCCAATACTACTGATAAAATATTTCTGACATTTGTTGAGTGAGATCACAAACCTCGAAGTGTTTTCCAAGGTTGAATCAGATCATCACTCCCACCCTCTGGATGGGAAACCTGTTTCAGGGTGGGATGTGCACAGGTGAATAATGCAGGAGGCTGGGGACAGAAACCCAGTCCCTGCATTCCAGCTCAGATCAAAGCACTTGGATCTAGCTATCTGCTTCAGAGGGAGTGGGAAGGAAAGGTTATTTTTGTATAGTCTGAGTCACTCATGCTAATTTATTTTTCATAATATGGCTTTCTTGTGTGGGGCTCTCTGTACCTGCTTAATGTTGCGCTGCTTTTTTGTTCCAGAAATCAAACCTGTCATTAGCTCGCTGCCAAACGGTAGGATTTGTACTTTGCTCTTTGGTGCTTCAGCTTGCAGTTCCCAGCCAAAAAACAAAAAGTGAAATCTCAGATAAAGGTGTACATCCCTCTACTTTTTGGCACCTTGTTACACGCAGATAAGCAATAGCTGTTGATTTTTTGCGGTTGTTGGCTGGAATGACAAAGCTGATGCTGAGAGTGAAGTGAGCGTGTGCAGAGCTGAGGTTGCACTCGGGTGCTAAACTGGTCCAGCTCACACCGGGCTTGGAGGTTCAGTCCTTCCCTCTTCTACACTCTTTGTTTACACCAGCAGGGCTGGTTCCTGCGTTCTGACTTTAACCGAGTTGAGTTTCTCATTTTGCCGGTACAGGCGCTTGATTAATTCTGTGGGCTTAGCTGCTGCAGCTGCAGCGGGTCCCGTGGGACCCGGTGGGCTCTGTGGTGTGGGGTTTGGGACGGGTTCAGTAATTAAACAATAACCAAAAAAGAGCTGTTTTTGGCGCTGCCCGTGTGTGTCCTCCCCGTAACGGTGCGCGCTGTCTCCCCTCGCAGAGTGTGACGCCATGGGCAACGCGGAGAGCCAGAGCGTGGAGCACGCCTTCTACGGGGACAAGCACAGCAGCCTGGGCCGCAAGCACACCTCCCGCTCCCTGCGCCTCTCCGGCAAAGCCTCGCGCCGCACGCGCCACGCCTCCTCCGGCAAGGTCATCCACCGCAACTCCGAGGTGAGCACCCGCTCCAGCAGCACCCCCAGCATCCCCCAGTCCCTGGCGGAGAACGGCCTGGAGCCCTTCGCCCAGGAGCCCAACCTGGAGGACTTCGGCAGCCCCATGTGGGTGGACCGCGTGGACATGGGGCTGCGCCCCGTGTCCTACCACACCGACTCCTCGGTGACGCCCAGCGTGGACAGCAGCACCGCGCTCACCGCCGCCTCCGTGCAGAGCATGCTGGGCTCGGAGGAGAGCCGGCTCTACGGGGACGAGCCGCCCTTCCTGGCGGAGGGCGAGGGCCGGGCGCACCGCTACGCGGCCAACGGCACCGCCTTCGTGGACACGGCCAGCTTCAAGAAGAAGCGCTCCAAGTCCGCCGACATCTGGCGCGAGGACAGCCTGGAGTTCTCGCTCTCCGACCTCAGCCAGGAGCATTTAACGAGCAACGAGGAGATCTTGGGCTTGGCCGAGGAGAAGGATGCCGAGACCGCCCAGGGCACGGAGGCCGGTGGCAGCCCCCAGCCCCTGGTCCCCTGCCAGCGTGCCAACTCCATGAGTGACTTGTACTCTCCCAAATCCCCGGGCGCTGCCATCAACGGGGGCCCGAGGAACGCCTTCGGAGGGTACTGCCGGAACTTGGTGTCCGACATCCCGGACCTCGGGAGCCATAAGATGGCCTCGGTCACCGCCGAGGATGCGCCTTCTTCCTACAGCAACTACAACACGCTGCCCTGCAGGAAGTCGCACTGCCTTTCCGAGGGGGCCACCAACCCCCAGATGAGCCATAGCAGCAGCATGCAGGGCAGGAGGGCCAAAACCACTCAGGTAAGGCACTTTTCATCTGTGATGTGGTGTTTGCTGAGCTGGATCTGTACGTAAAGATATTCCAGGTTCTCCCAGGCCTTGTTTTCGTTCAGCACCCCCTTTCCAAGAAGAGGGGTGTTTCCAGGAGGGAGCTGAACGAGCCGACCTCCAGAGCTGTCTTGATCCCATCACGGCTTCCTTCCTTATTTGCAGTTCTCTTTGGGCCTTTTCCACTCTCTGCTGGCTCTGGAAAAGATAAATCTGCATTTGCCAGCTAAAGAGTTTCCTGCATGCTTTGCAGTGCTGACAGTACCTTTTTTCCCAGGGTAGCTGCCAAAATGCATCACTCCACTGCAGAGCTTGTGCGTGCTCTGTCCCCCTGTCTGCTCTCCCTGCCCTGTCACCCTCCCCTGTCTGCACCCCTGCGAGAACTCTTCAGCTCTCCTGGCTGGAGGCAAAGGAACCTGTGAGGATTTCCCCTCCCCTCCATAGTAAACACTCGCTGGCCTGAAATGTCACTCTTCTCATTAGCTGCCATTCCCATCTGTGTGAACCATCACCCTGAAACAGTGCTGTCCCTGCACAGGTCTCTGTACACTGAGCAATGGTGGGGATGGAGGTGTGCAGAGAAGATGCTGCTTCTCTGAGCCTGGGAGGACGTTGTGCCCTCATCCTTCTGAGAGACAGCCCAGAGCCAAGAGGAGCTGCTTTGCTGTCAGGTGCCCCTCCTGCACTCCAAACACCACTTCTGTGATTTGGTGGCAGCTGTTGGGTCTTTACGATGCATTGCCCTGATTTTCTTGGTTGTGTGGTGGAGCTACACAGCACCACAAACTGGCTCTGCTGGCAGATCAGTGGCAGAGAGGGGGAAAAGGAGATACAAGGAGAGAGGAGCCTGCGCTCCCACATCACCTGGCACTTGACTCATGGGAGATGCTGGGACGGGGTTCCTGAATGACTTACTGGCTGTGCTTATCTGTGGAGATGCCCTGCCTCCAAATACAGAAATGACATGTTGGGATAGATGCTGCAGCATCCCACACCAGCAGCTTTGTGCTTCAAGATCAGCTCTTGGTTTTCAGAGGTAAAACCCCTTGGTGCAACAGCAAGGCAGTGCAGGATAAAAAGCAAGAGAATAACAACAACAAGCCGAAAAAAAAAAAAAAAAGAAAAGATGTTATTTGGCAGCCTTGGATGTAACAGCTCTTGTGGAGATTGTTGGGTGCAACTGCTGCCTCCCACCTGCTTTTGAGTGTGTTTAAGAAAAGGAGAACAGTGCTGGTGGTGAACAGCAAAGCATTTGCTTTTCTTCCTGGTGCCTGTCCTGGCATTCAGAAGATTTCTCTGAGGCACATAGTGAAAGTCATGAATTTAAGTAGTATTTTGCGAGGCCTCAGTCATGCCCAGGGAAATAATTTTGTGGGGCTGGTTTCACTAGATGTGTGTCTCCTGAGACTGGGGACAGTGGCTGTAAGGAGTCTCATCAGTGATTATTACCGCAGATAAATTCAACAAAATCAAAGCTTTGGAAAGGTCAAAATTCCTTCTCCCAAATCTTTAATCCCAGCAGCATCCAGTAAGCATAAGATTCCTGTCAGCAATGAAGCCGTGTTAGCCCAAGCCTACCTTTAGCGAGCTCAGGGAAATGACTGTCATTATGTGTTTGATAGAGCGAAAAGGAAGTCCAGATTTGCACACAGAGTGAAGGGGAATAGTTCCTTGTGAACCTGATGAGGTGGCCTTGGAGGGAATCCACCAATCTGTGTCTGTACCAGGCCCCCAGTCCAACAATGTCTCAGCATTTTGCTCCTCTTTTACTCACCAGTGACATAGAGTGTGATGGTAGTGGGACCTGAGGTCTAGAGCTGGAGGCCTTTCTGCTTCCTGTTAATGTGCAAATTGGCACCGTGTTGGCACCTTTTGAGGAATTTTATGTCTCTCTGCCCTTCCAGACTTTCAGCAGTTCCTTCATGAGCTCCACACCTTCGATGACCATGTTGAGCAGTGCCCCAGAGCCTGCCATGTGTGTCCTCAGGCTGTAAAACAGTTCATGCTACAAAAACAATTCAGTGGACTGGGGCTAAATCTTTGTGTTTTTACCAGACTGTTGAACTGCCTCCCCCATCCCAATCCCACAAAATATGAGTTACATCTTAGAGCTACAGGGGCACCACGCAAAGGTGACCCAGGGCCAAGATAATGTGGTGTTGGACACAGTTTTCCCTCTTGGCCTCGGGGCCAGTGACCTGCCATTGCTCTGTGGAGTTTCAGGGCAGAGGTGGCTTCCTTGTTCAGTGTCACCTAATGGAGCCTCAAAGCCAGGGGTGGGGTTTCTGCCCAGATCCCTGTTGCCAGTCCTCACAGGAATTTGGGGTTGTGCTTGTCAGTGGGGTATTGTTTCAGTGTTTGGGAAGTTGGATATTTGCCTGTTCTTTTTGGTCTCAGCTGCCCTGGAAGGTCCTGATGGTCACCTATAGATGTCTTTTGACTAGTCTCATTCCTAAGGAGGTCCCTGAGAGAAGGGTGAGCCTGAAACCACAGCAGTGGCCGTGCCCTGGTGTTTGGGTCTTGAATCCAGCCACTGTTACATGCATGTACATCCTCATGGTTTGTGTATGTTGAATTGTCACTAGCTGTGTTTTTTGTGCTGACCGCTGCTACTAGAAAAACTCATCCTGGAACGGGTCACAGAAAGAAGGAGCCAGAATCACAGCTGTACATGTTTTGTTCTAATGCCTTATCCATGGATTCTTTGCAAGTATGTGGTTTACATTAAAGGGGGGGGGGGGGAAAGACCTGAAAAAAATCTCTCTCTTCCAAATTTAAACCTTAAATTGAACGGTGGGAGTCACTCTGCACTAATTGAGGAGAGCTTTATGGAGAGATAATTATATTCAGTGTGCACAAGTGATCAGTGCTCACAGGGTAGATTTGGGGCTCCCACGCAGCAGTTCTGCTTTTCCTCACATTGGTACATTGAGGGTTCGGATCTGCCGAGCGAGACTTCCCGGAGAGCTCTGTGGGGATCCTGTTGGGCTTTTGGAGCTGTTGTGATGTAGGTGGAAAGGGCTTAATTGGCTGACATTTTCACCCATTTTTGCTTGAAGGGAGGCAAGCACTGGTTGGATACAGCTTGTTCTGACTGTGGGCTGTGAGATCCCCGGGATCCTACAGCCTGCTTGTTGGGATCCAGATTTTGTGGAGTGGCCCTGTTGTGCCCTGATTGCAGCTAAACATCTGCCTGCAGAGATTCCCTCCTCCTTCTCCTCCTCCTGGTGGATGTTCAGGGACAAATGTAAGCCCCTGCTGTTATGAACCCTAATTGAAGTGTCAATAAGGGAATGTGCCTGGAGAAGCTGTGTCTGCCCCATCCCTGGAAGTGTTCCAGGTCAGGCTGGACAGGGCTTGGAGCAACCTGGGATAGTGGGAGATGTCCCTGCCCACAGCAGTGGGTGGAACGAGATGAGCTTTAAGGTCTCTTTCAAGGCAAACACTTCCATGATTCTATGAATTAGGGGATGGGAACATTGAGATCTGCTTTTGTGCCTCTTCCAAGCCTGTCTTGCCACCTCCTTATTCCATGTTTTCTGTCTGTGGGAGAGTGATGATGTTTTACAAATACTGTTTAGAGCATGGTGAGAACCCTGTGTGCAGTAAAATCCAGGGGGACACAGTGGCCAAAACATTTCCCCGTGGTCCCCTCTGACAAGGAGGATGGCTTGTTCCTCTCTGAGCTTTTTGATTTCCTCTGGAAAGCTCAATTCCAGTGTTCCTGTGGGGCAGTCCAGTTTGTTGACAGAGCTTTAGAGAAGGAGCAGCAGCTCTGCAGGGAAAGCAAAGACTTTTTTATCTTGTCCAGCCCAGTGTTAGTTGTGAAACTGAGAAGGAGAGAAATGGAACAAACCTCCTGCCCAACTGACTTGGAAACTTAGGCTGACTTCAACGCCAGCCCCAGGTTGTGTCTTTGGCATGTTAAATCCCCTTTTGTCCAATTTTCAAAGTTATTACTATTTTTAGGCCTCTCTAGGTAGCCTGAAGGAATTTGGGATCTCAAACCTTAAAAAAAAAAAAAAAAAAATCCTACATAAAAATTTTTGCAGAATATGCAGGAGATGAAACCAAGGGGTTTTGTGGGAATTAGATCAGGGTGTACCAGAGAAACCAGTCTAAAATTAGACAATCTTTCCAGTCAATACTATTTTTTTACTATCTCAGTGGATGCTGTAACAGGTTATAGCGCTCCATTATGCTCTGTGGGATGGCTAAACTCCAGAGAGATGACACTTGGGTTTAAGTTGTGTAAAACTTTTTCACCAAATGGTTTTGTGGCATAGAGGATGTAACCTCACCATGGAAAAGGACCACACTGGGTCAGTGCCATGGAAGCACCATCCAGCCCAGTACCTTGTGCCCCCACTATCAGCTGCCCAGGAAAAGAAAGGAAGAAGGAAACTGGGAGTGTATGGGGTGAACTTCCTTTTAGGGCATTCTTCCCAAAGCCAGAAGATTAGAGATTTGAGTCTTCCTGTGCAAGGAATGCATCCAAGGCTGATGAGTTGACCTGTCCCCCATGAATTCTCTTTCCTGAAATCATTTTTTGCTTCTGGCTTCTCCTGCATCCTGTTCACTCTCTGCAGAGCACTTGTGACCTTCCAGCCTGCTCTTCCAGCCCTCCTCGGCCAGGGCTTTTCCAGTCAGAGCATCTCCAGCAGCTGAAGCTCTGCTCCTATTAAAGTAATCCTGTCTCTAGTCTGGAAAACATGACTATGACTATTTTCAGCCTAAGTATGATTCCTAATCAGACAGACACAGACCTTTAATCTTAGTTATTTGACTCCAGATGGGATCAAGGGAAGAAATAAAGACAAAGTTGTGCAATTATTAAATCATAATTAATGACATGTAAGGAGCTAAAATCAGGGTGTTCCTGGTTTGCAACTGCAGTGTGAATGTCACTGATTCCAGCCCCTGTTCCCAAGGTCTGGGATGCAGCCTGAGCCCAGTCTCCCAGAGCTGGAGATCTGTGAGAGGGAAGGTTTGGTTCTGGAGGCTGAATCCCCCCCGAGGAGCTCTGGCTACTTTGCTGAGCCTCCAGGCAAACAGCCCTGGGTCAACCCAAATACCTCTGCCTTCAGCACCAGCCCCAGGGCTGGGGAAGGGCCAGGAAGGGTGGGAATGGGCTGGGGAAGGGGAAACCACAGGTTTTGTGGCAGCCCCAGCTTACACCGGTGTAAACTGCCTGTGAATCCACATCTTGGATCTGAATGACCAGACCCATTGAAAGTCTAGACCAAATGAGCTGTTTACAGCCTGGCTGGCTGGAAGTGGATTCAGGGTGAGCCTGGAGGAAGGCTGGGATAGACCCAGACTCAGAGGTCTTCCCTGCTCTGTCACCGGGCTGCCCTTCCCACACGGAGGAGATTAGATCAGGTATTTCCTCTTCGAGGTATTTTAAAGCAAATAGCAGTCACTCCCTCCAGAGCACACAGCTCTGCCCCAATATTGTCAGGGAAAGGAGCATGTGAAATTAGTGTTTTGGTCTTCATTGGCAAATATTTTGGTACTCTATCAAAAATCTTAATTTGTTTTGCTTCCTGTGCTTTTGGTTGGAAGCCAAGGGAAAGCAAATCACTGCTCCTGGTATTTGATCTGGCTCCATTCAGGCATGTTTTTTTTAAACAGTAATACTTTGTCATTCATACATCTGAAGCACTTTTGCCATTGGCAATAATTGTATTCTCAGTAAACTTATACACACTGCGTGTTTTCAGCTTCAGGTATTTTATACTTAAAAATCACAGACAGGTTGTCCCTGCTGTGTTTGCTGGGCTGTGCTTACTTAGATGGATGCCATTTGCAGGAGGGATCCTTTCCAATGAAGTGCTCCATTGAAATGGTTTTTTTTTTTCAGAGAGCTTCAGCATGTGAACCTGTGACTGGTTATCATCCCAGATGACAGGCATTTCCCTGCTCCCTTACGTGGGGTGGTTGTTCAGGTGAACTCCCCCCAGGTGATATGTTGTGATTTCTATTAGCCTCTTTCCCATTTCTGCCCCCTCTATTGCATTTCTCAGGAAGATTTGCCTCTCCTTGGCTTCAGTGAACAAAAATAACCTATCCCTGTCAAGGCTTGATTCTGCTTCATGGAATTACCTACTTTAGCACCCCTCAGAAGTCAGTGCTGAAGCCAAGGTGTGCTCAGATCCCATGGTTGTGCTCTGTGCTCTTCCCTGCTAAGGGCCTTGCTGTCCTTTGGGTGTTCTCTTGCAGGCTGAGATTTCTCCTGTGTTACTAAAAAGCAAACTCCAAGCATCCTCCCCCTTCCCTTACCCAGTACTGCAGCTCTTAGCAGTGCAAAACTAGCTTTTGAGCATGGATAGCTCACAAACTGGCCTCACTGCTGGGTCAGTGGAGGGCTCTCCACCTTGGAGAGAAGGCTGAAGCTCTCACATGCATTTCCCTGCAGCTTTATGGGGGAAAGTTTCGTTTTCAGCCCTTTCTATCTCACACCTTCAGGGCTATGCTTTCCTGACTGCTGCAGGAGTCCCTGTGGGTCCAGAATTTGCCTTTAGGGCACCTAAGTCAGGTATGAAAACCAGGTTCCTTTGAGAAGTGTGGTGGGCTACAGAGATGATCTTTCTGGGAGGACCCACGCGTCTCACATGGAGAGAAGGGGCCAAGGCCAACACTGAGGTGACAGCACCATGCATCAGTCAGAGTCACCTGCACAGGACATGGGCTTGGCAGATGTTGCTTGGTGAAGTGGCGTTTGCTGCCTGCCTGTCCCACAGGATGCACATCTCCTTCCCATGTCTGCGTTATCTTCTGGGTGCCTGGCACCTTGTGTGTCCTCCCAAGGTGCCAAATGACACTCTATAGTGCTCACCAAGACAAGTTCACAAAGGAATCCTGGGGCCAAATCCATTGAAATCCATGCCTTAACACTTTCCCAGAGATTATTGCCCAGAAACATGTGACTGTGATTCATCCTTTTGTAGTAAGACTGAAGCCTGTTGCTAAGGGAAGTATCCAGAGGTCTGGGCTAGGACCCTTTTTGTAGGGAGCAAATTAGATTTCAGAGAACCACGACCCAAACTCACTTGCTTATTAAACCACTTAGAGCAGCTTTAAGGACACATACAAGAGTTTGCTTGATTGTTTGTTGTTTTTTTTTTTGTTTATTTTGGTTCTTTCAGGTAACTAAAGAGCTGTTGCACCAGCACAGCGAGTGCACAAAAGTAGGAACCAAAGCTGCTTGTGCAGATCGGTATCCCATCTCTTTGAATTCCCAAACAAACCCAGCTTCTCAGCCTGGTATCCATGCACAAATTGGAGCTTGTTTGTAACTGCACCTCACTCCACTTGGGAGCTTTCCTGGGAGGTGCTAACAAGGCTTGACCAGCCCAGCAGCTGGCCCTGTTGGTCTGGGCTGTCAGTTCAGCTCTCCAGAGCCTGCTGCCAGTCTGGGCATCCCGCCTTGTTTTTATGAACACGGGCACCTTAAAAACCTTCTTTTCCTCAACACCCGGCATCTGGCTCAGGGGTTTTGTTCCTTGTCATTATTATAATCCCTCTGGCTTTTATTATATTCCCTCTGGACACAACTCTGTAGGTGTGTGACAGTCTCCAGAACTGATTCCTCCCGGACAGGGTGAGCTGTGGGGCTGCTTTTGTGTTTCTCCACTGCAGCTTTAAAACCCACTCAGGTTTCAGTTGCAATTTATGATTTAGTTTTGCTTCTTGGTATGTTTTGTCTCTTTACAAGGCAGATATACCTTCTCATGCATTACCAGCTGTTCATGTGACTGTAGAGAAGGGATTTAATCTGGATTTTCAGCAAGCCATTCCTTGACCAGCAAATGATGGTGGAGTCAGTACTGTAAAGAAAGGAAAAACACTTATCAGGCCAATCTTTTTGTACATAGGAGCTTCAAAGGGACACAGTTACATAAAAGCATGCAAACCATCAGGCTGCTCTTCACCCTTTTGAAATGTATCCTGTGGTTCTTGCCTAAGGAGCAGCCAGACAGGTTGTGTGCAATCTCAGGCTCTTGCTGAGTGTGAGCACCTGATTGCTCTGTTGCTAAACAGGGCAGGGAACAAAGGATATGGATTCTCTTGGAGGGAGCCCCTTCTAAGGAAAAACTCCACTCAGTCGTACTTTTAATCTAATGGTTAATTTAGAAAGAAGTATTAACCACATAAGGAGCTGTTTGTATTAGGGAAGTCAGATTTTTCCTACTAAATCAGCCCCCCAGTGCCTGTGAATCACTGCTGTCAGACAGGCAGGAGAAAGTGATTCACAGAGGCATTTCAGTAGTGTCTGCAGCAGGGCTGGTGGTGGGAAGTTTGGGAAGTGCACTGGTATTGCAAGTGCTCTGAATGTGTGCAGTCAGGAGCTGGAGAGTTGGGCAAGGCTTATCCCACCCAGTGGTCACTTGCTAGCAGAGGCCAGCACCAAATATGTTCAACAAGGGGACAAAGGCACTTGGAACATGCCCCAAAACTTTTCTCCTGATTTTTGCTGGGTGAAGGTAGACATTTTTTCTAAGGTAAATGGTTTTTTTTTTCCTGTATATCTTCTAAATCTAGCAAAAAATATTTAACAAATGTTGTGTAGTGGTTGAACTTGATGATCCTGATGGGTCCCTTCCAGCTCAGCATGTTCTATGATTCTGTATAGACTGCGAGTATCACGTGAGTATGCAAAAGCTGCAGCACCAATTACATTAGCCTGATGTAACTTGTATTACAGCTTCATTCCCCCCACTGGCTTATTTTGCTTGAAACCCAGTGTTTATGTGAAGAAAACACCTGTATTTAAGCAGGTTGCTAATTCTTCCAGTAGCATTTTACCCAATTGTTTCATCAGTTGGATTGTTCTCTGCGTTTGATGGGGCTGTGATAACTCGTTCCAGTTCATTTCACTCGGATGCTCCGGGGGCTGTGGTGGCTGCCCTGGCACGTGGCCTGATTGCTGGGCCTCGCTGTGTCCCTGTTGGTAACAATGGCACCATTCAGCCCTGGATTCTCTCTGGCACTGGGCAGTCCACCTTTCCCTTCATCACTGCCCGCTTTCATAAACCCTGGGCACCTGCAGCCCGTAGGGCAGCGCTGCCAATGTGAGCGGTGGTGCTGCTCTGCCCCCTTCAGCACCAGGGGGGTCCCAGATCCTGGTGGGAGCTGTGCTTCCCACATGTCCCCATCACAGCATGGCACAGTCCCCAAGCCTGCCTCGCTCCCTTCTCCAGCCAGTGGTCCCGACGTGCCTCTCTCCCTGCTCCCCACAGAGCAATCTTCGTTCTGAGCAACAAAGCCCCTGTTTATTCCGTCTCTTGTCCCCGTGGACTGGGACCTGCTGTGTCTGCAAAATGCCAAGACCTGCTGTTCCCACGGCTTCCCCATCTCTGTGTCTTGGAGGAAGTGTGCTTTCTGTTCTTTGCTGCGTGCTTTCTGCCTGATGTGACCCATGGAATGATCTCCACCTCCCCCTTGCTTTGCCCTCTTGTCCTCCCGGGGCTGATGCTGGGGAGACCCCAGTGGGAAGGGCAAGCGGGGCAGCACAGCTCTGAGTTCCAGCCTTGCATTTGGTTCCTGGGACGCTCTCCCCAGGCAAAATTATTCCTCTGTGTGGAGGCAGCTGCTTGCCAGCCTGACAGTACAAAACAAGGTCTCTGTCAAGGTGCAAAATATCAATGGGCAGTGTCCTTGTGGGTTTTAAACCGGTGAAATGAAGCAGAGCTCGCTGAGGGCAGCACTGACAGTGTTGTTGTAATGTGGGTACAATGCCCCAAGCCACGGGTGTCAGGAGTGTACATTCTGCTCTCCTCAGCTGTCTCCTGGCTCCTGTGATGTGCCTGGCACATGCCCTGGTGCTGGAGAGCTGCAGGGATGCTGGGCAGGGGTCAGAGGGGTGGGTAGTGAAGGCTGAGCCGTGGCTGTAGTTCACCCTGTGCCTCAGCAGTCTTTGCCTGGGAACTCCTGCAGAGCAGTGAAATGTGTGTTGGGTTAGCCAGCCTTTGTGGTGCATCCTGCCCTGAACCTGAAATAAGTCTTCCTTAGAGGAGAGAGGCGTTGCTGTTGCCCGTGGGGCTCTTTGAGAACCTGAGCAGGAAACGTGAGTAATTTTTAAATAGCTCTCACCGAGGTCACACGGTGCTGGCTCTGCTTCCAGGCAGTGTCCTGTGGTGGCCATGTCAGCAGGTACTTGGAAGCTGGACATCAAAGCTTGTGTGTCCACCCTGTGCTGGGCACTGCTGGGGCACCTCCAGTGCTGTACCCAGTTCTGGGCCCCTCAAGGCAAGAAGGACATTGAGGGGCTGGAGTGTGTCCAGGGAAGGGGCTGGAGCAGCAGGAGAGGCTGAGGGAGCTGGGGGGGCTCAGCCTGGAGAAAAGGAGGCTCAGGGGGGACCTTCTGGCTCTGCAAGTCCCTGCCAGGAAGGGGAAGCCGGGGGGTGTCGGGTGTCAGGGACAGGAGGGGAGGGAATGGCCTCAGGCTGGGCCAGGGCAGGGGCAGGGGGGGCATCAGGAGGGATTTCTTCATGGAAGGGGTTGTTAAACGTTGAAAGGGGCTGCCCAGGGAGGTGGTGGATCCCCATCCCTGGAGGTGCCCAAGGAGTGACTGGCCTTGGCACTCAGTGCTCTGAGCTGGGTGACAAGGTGGGGTTTGGTCACAAGGTAGACTTGGTGATCTCAGAGGTCTTTTTCCAACCTAAATGAAATGATTCTTTGGTTCCCCAGCAATCCCACCAGCAGAGAGCTGTCCTGCCAATGGCAGGAGCTGGGATGCTTTAACTTCTAGCTTCCTGATTGGAAAGTGTGCAGGAGAGGTTCTGTGCCCCCAGAGATGTGCTTGTCAAAGCCTGCTAAGGTTTGCTCTTGGCTTGGCCCCAGCGAGTTCCTGTGGGAGCACAGCATGAGCCCCCTGTACTTTCTGCTGAGCCCCCCATTCCCAGTGTAGCACTGCGAGGCTGGAACAGCTGCTGGTGGCTTCCTGAGAGCTTTCCATACCCTCTGATGGGAACGAGCTGACATTGCAGCAGGAGCTGGGAAGGCAGAGACCTGTGCAATGAACACTCTTAACCCTCCCAACCCCAGGGCTGACCTTGTGCCACCACTTCCGAATGCGCCGAGCTCCCTCAATGCTGCGTTTCATAACTCGTGAGCCCGAACAATATTGGCTCAAAACTGTGGGGTTTGAACTGTTCTGACCCCTGGATGCTCAGACCCTCCTCCTGCCAAAGGCCTTGAATGGGTTGTCCAGAAGTCTGTGGTACAGGACATTGAGGAGTGGAAGAGGGAGTGCAGGGAACAGAGGGAGATCAGGAGCAGGACTGCAGCGTTACACTGGAAGGATCTTTTGGCCCTGCCAGCCTATCACTTGTGTTGTGGTAAAGGTTATCAAGACGTTTGCAAAATGTGTTGCAATTTAAGCTCATGAGCAAAGATAACGTTCTCTCTGGGTTTCCCATCCCTGGATTTTTTTATAAATAGTGGACTGCTGTGGCCATAGGTTAGTTACAGAGTGCAACCCCCCTTATGGATGGGGAAGCTGAGCCAACTCGCCAAGGTTGCGTGAGAAGGCTGTGGCACACGGGGAGTCTGCACTGCATCACCAGGCCTGAGCAGCTCTGGGGGAACATCAGGTTTTGGAAAAGTACTCTGTCTGCTGGAAAGCACCAAGAAAGTTTCATGCATGCACTAGCTGACAAGATTACAAATCCTGTATCCCTCAGCTTGGTGGTCTGTTTTAGTAGCTCATGGGTTTCTTAAATTGACTAATTTTAACTGAAGCATGAGATGTGCTTCCTAAAAACATCACTTTTTGTATAGAATAGAATCACAAAGTGGTTTGGGGCAGAAGGGACCTTAAAGCTCATCTCATTCCAACCCCTTGCCATGGGCAGGGATACCTTTCACTAGGCCAGCGTGGTTGGACTCGGATAGCTGTGCTTATTTAGTGGGGAAGGAGGTGCTTTTTCTCCAGCTGGACTCCAACTCTCCCTTGAGATGTGGTTCTTAGAAAGAACAGGCCCATCCATTAGAAATCAATGCCTTAAAAGTTAGTCATTCCCTCCCCCTAAGGTTTCCTCAGCCAGCTCTTGCTCCACAGGAGGATGATTTCAAAGAGGGCTGGTGAAGGGTTTGTTTCCACAGAGCTGCTTTTGGATATGTAGAAAAACGGTGCTTGAACCAACATCTGGAAGCTTGTTTTCTCTCAAAATAAATACTCCATTCTGCTACCTCTTCTCAGGGACTCTTTTTTTTTTTTT
>VXBX01004095.1:114942-127152 GCA_013400415.1 Scytalopus superciliaris
AAAACTTGTGAATCAAGCATCAACTGCTCTTGCAGGAGAGATAGAGGCAGAAATCCCCGTTGTTTTGACATGTTTCTCACCTCTTCCTGGCTTTCTCTTCTCCTGAGTACCTGACGTTTCTTTCCACTTACAGGGCTTGGCCTTTATTTGTCCTCCTTCAAAATCTGCCACGGATGCCTGTAGATACCGATGTGGTGGTGGTGATCCCCCCAAGAGCACTAGCCTTGTAGCAGAGTCAGGTTGAGTCACTGAGCCTTCAAAACCCCAGTTTGGTCATGCTTTGTCCTGTCTTGCTCAAACTCACCGTATTCTTGTCTCTTCTGGTCCTTAAACTGCACGTTCCTGGGGACAAGGGAGGCTCTGGTCTGTCACCATGGGGTTTGGCAGGGAATGTCCCACGGCCCATCGTTAGGGTTTGCGGTGTAGAAGTGGTGCAAAACACAAATAATCTCTAAATACATTAACCTTTCAGGATAAAAACAAACAAGTACCTTCTCAGTTACATAATTTGCAAAGGGCAGTCCTGGGATGTCTAAAACGTGTCTTCAGCTGTAGGTGTGAGTGCACAATATCAATGTTTTCTTCTCAAAACGCGTAGGTTGGTCGCTGCTTTTCTCGACGCTGCCAGTTTTTGCTACCATATGTTCTCCTTTTGCAAAACCTTTAGCACTGTTAACTTAGCTTGATGTAAACAGATGATGCTGCATCTTATGTTCCAAATCGCTGAGGCTACAGGGGCGCCACCTGGAATTGTGTGTGTGTGTGTGTGAGTGTGTGTGTGTGTGTGACTGGTCTGTCCTAAACTGGAAGCTCTGCCTACCCCACCTTTCCTGCCAGTTGTTTGTCTCCAGAAGGAGAAGAGATGAGGGATTCCCAGTGGCAGACGGAATGGGGGTGTTTGGGGTTCGGTCGGTGTCCCGCCTCACTCGGTGCCTCTGTCGCGAACAGGACGTCAACGCCGGCGAGGGGAGCGAGTTCACGGACAGCGGGATCGAGGGGGCGGCCACCGACACCGACCTGCTCTCCAGGCGCTCCAATGCCACCACCTCCAGCTACTCCCCGACGGCCAGCCGGGCGTTCATCGGCAGCGACAGCGGCAGCAGCTCCACGGGCGATGGGCTCCGCCAGGGCGTGTACGAGAACTTCCGCCGGGAGCTGGAGATGAGCACGGCCAACAGCGGGGAGCTGGAGGAGGCGGGCTCGGCGCTCAGCGACG
Organism: Scytalopus superciliaris; assembly: GCA_013400415.1. Classification (NCBI taxonomy): domain Eukaryota; kingdom Metazoa; phylum Chordata; class Aves; order Passeriformes; family Rhinocryptidae; genus Scytalopus; species Scytalopus superciliaris. The sequence goes on from VXBX01004095.1 coordinate 116,159, forward strand.
AGCAGAGCAGCGGCACCCTCAGCTCCCCGGGGCAGTCGGACATCCTGCTGACCGCTGCCCAGGGCACCGTGCGCAAGGCGGGCGCCCTGGCCGTCAAAAACTTCCTCGTGCACAAGAAGAACAAGAAGGTGGAGTCGGCCACGCGCAGGAAGTGGAAGCACTACTGGGTTTCCCTGAAAGGTACGGGGGGAAGCGTGGAAGGGTTTCTCCAGCTGTGTGTGCTGTGACGGTGGTGGAAGCAGCAGCCTTACAAAAGCTGCTGTGATGGTGCTTCAGCACAGCTACCATGAAGTGTGAGGAAGTGGTCCTGCCGTTTGGCAGGGGAGGTGTTCTGTTTGGTGGTTGTGGGTGTGCTCACACTGTGGCATGTGTGCAGTCCGAGGCACGTGGCTGTGCTGCACAGCAGTGAGGTTCATACCCTGCTGGCACCACCTGGGATGGTGTTTCCTTTAGGAAGTGTGTCCATGGCTTGCTGACAAACTAAACACCTGTGTGCAGCCGTGGGTGTGTGATGGTGGCAGTTTGGTGATGCTGGCAGTATAAACACCCAGTGAGCTCACAGCATGGACAGGAAGCCATGGGCTGGTCACCAAGGCTGGAGTGTGACTGGGGAGGTGTTGGCTCTGTGTGTGTCTCTCACCCTGAGGTGGACAGCCCTGAGCCCCTTGGAGCCCTGTTCCTTCCCTGGCTGCTGGGGGCACATACCCCTTTCTCCTGGAATTTTTGCAGTTCCTGCAAGGCACGTGCTCAGAAATGCTCAGAGATGTTAAGGGAGCAGTGAAGCTCGGGAGCTGACCTCCTGGTGTGACCTCTAATTAATCTTCATGTGGTTCATCAGCAGGAAAACACTTCTGGGACTGGCCTCACTCTCCTTGGCTGCAGCTGGAGCCAGGGGAGGCAGAGCCGTGTCTCCTGCTCTAGCTGGGATCACCCAGAAAGCTCAGTGTGGTTAAACCCTGTCCTCCCCACACTTAGAGCACTTGTTTATTTTTAATTTGCAGCACTATTTTAAAAGCAACAGCAAAGTTAGGAGCCAGCTCTTCCTTAGGGTGGTTAGAGGGATGGGGAAATGGGAGAGGAGAGAGGGAGGTGAGGGGCAGGGGCAGGGAACAGACCTAATCCCCTGGGAGGAGGCCCTGTAGCAGGAAGGTCTTGCTGTGAGGAGCAGGCAAACAAAGCGCCATCTGGGAGGAAAAGGGGGAAGGATGAGCAGGGAGATGTTGTTTTGAAGTGCTGTGGCTCAAGTGGAGTGTTAGCTCGTGCATTGCATTGCTGTGCCTTAATACTGCCAGTGTTGAACCCAGGCTTTGAAGTGAACAGCTGCCATTGTTTGGCTGCAAGTAGTTTTCTGAGAGGCTTGGTACCATGGCTTTGCACTTAGAGGGCTTGTTCCAGTGGTACAGAAAGTGGGTGCCAGCTTGAAAACAACTGGAGATAATGTGGGAAGGTTGGAGAGAAGACCCTTTTTTTTTTCTTTTTGAATCTCCCAAATTTTAGACTTGCTATATACTTTTTTTTTTCCTTCCCCCAGAGGACTGTAGAGATTATTTTGTAGCACCAAGCAGGCTGGTTGCTGTCCCCAGCTAACACGTGTTTTTCTTTGAGTTTTTTGTCTGTCAGTCTTTCAGCGAGCACAGCTCATTCCAGCCCGTTTTAATTCCAGTTACTGTCTGCATCCAGTAATTAAATCACTTGATCTTTGCCTTGCAGGGACTGTAGCTGCAGCTGCAGAGGCTGAGGCTGGGCTGTGCCTGGGGGCCTGTCTGCTCCTAGGGCTGGCTCACAGCTGGCTGTCACCCTCAGGGGACACATGGGGTGGCAGTGGATGACCCCCACTTTGAGACTTATTGTGAAGTTTCTCATCTGGGTCTGCATTTTATTGCCCATGACATTCTCAGCTCTGTTGTGGCAATCCTAGGGAGAACAAAAATGACCTGCTGGGTCAGGCCCTGGTGTATCCTACAGTTCATGGTGTGTCCCCTTGTCATGGAAACCACTGCCTTGTCAGGCTGAAAACTGGGCAGTTGCTGGTGCTCTCCACTGTGAGGCTGAAAACCTGGACAGGCCCTGGCAAACCCTCCCTGTGACAGTTTATTTATGGTCCTGAGTCCCAGCACTGAAGGCAGGGTGGCATTTAAGTGTCTTGCTAATACACCATGGTCTCTTGCAGGGTGCACGTTGTTCTTCTATGAGACTGATGGCAGGTCTGGCATTGACCACAACAGCATCCCAAAACACGCTGTCTGGGTGGAGAACAGCATCGTGCAGGCTGTGCCTGAGCACCCCAAGAAGGACTTTGTCTTCTGTCTCAGCAACTCCCTTGGGGACGCTTTCCTTTTCCAGGTGGGTCTGGCTCGAGGGGTTCTGTCTCTGATGAAGAAGCTTCTCAGTGGTAGGATGTGTCCCTGTGTCATCACTGCCCTGTACTCCAGAGCAAAAAATAAACTTGCACTGTTTTGTAGGTCCTTGCAGCTAAAATAAAAAGTGGCTGTGTTCTCAAACTGGTGCAAAAGTAAAAAGCCCTTCTAACCCCCAGGGAGTGGTGCTGGCTTACATCTTGAAGAGATGGAGTATCTGTACACTGAGAAAAATCATAATTTTTTGCAGACCAGCTTCTCTGCCATCTCAGTGGGATTTTTCCTGGATTTTTCCTCAGCTCCCAGTGTAGTACTGCCCTGCTACATGGTTCCTTCCTGGGAAGGGTACATGTATTGTGCCACCTGGAGAGTTTCATCTGGGTGATGATCAACTGATTTGGAGTTGAATCCCAGAGTAGTTTCGGTTAGAAGGGTCCTCAAAGCCCGTCCACTTCCCCCCCCTGCCATGGGCAGGGACACCTTCCGCTAGCCCAGGTTGCTCCAAGCCCCATCCAGCCTGGCCTTGGACACTACCAGGAATGGGGCAGCCACAACTTCTCTGCCCAGCCTGTGCCAGGGCCTCCCCACCATCAAGGGTTAGAGTTTCTTCCTAATATCTAATCTGTCCTGTCACTCCAGACCCTTGTAAGAAGTCTCTCTCCATCTTCCCTGTAGTTCCCTTAAGGAAGGCACTGCAAGGCCACAGGGAGGTCACCCCAAAGCTTCACTTCTCCAGGCTGAGCAATCCCAGCTCTCCCAGCCTTCCCTCCCAGCAGAGCTGCTCCAGCCCTCTGACCATCCTGGTGCCTCCTCTGGACTCTCTCCAGCAGCTCCATGTCCTCCCTGTGCTGTTCCCCAGGGCTGGGGCAGCTCTGCAGGGGTGGGGGTCTCACCTGAGCAGGGCAGAAGGGCAGAATCCTCCCCTGCCCTGCTGCCCACTCTGTGGGATCAGCCCAGGATCTTTTCCATGCAGTTTACTAAGGAAAAACCTTCATTCTCCTAGAATTGATGCCAGTGGATGTGATGCATTTCTTTTGTGGCACACAGGGCCTTACCCATCAATAGTCCTGGGCCATTATGCTGTGGGCAGATGTTCATATAGGCAAAAGGCAAAAAGGAGCCTTTTTAAATGAAAACCAATCATTTGTATTGCCTTGCAGAAGCTTTTCATGACGTGTCCCTTCTGCCATGGAAGCCATGCAGAAGAGAGGGAAGGGATGGGTTTGGGGTGCAGGGAATGGGATCAGCAGCTGCAGAGGGAGCAACGGAGGGCTGTGCTGGCCCTGCTGCCCTCAGAGCTGTGGTTCTTCAGTGCTCATGTCCCATACACCATCCACACACAGCACAGTGCTGTAGTAGCGGGTTTGACCTGCAGGAGACTATTTCTGTCCTGTGGAGACTGTGTACACTGGGAGAAAAATAGAGTTGTTTTGTGATGCCTGTAGATATTGGACATCTTGTAACAAGCCTTCCCACTGCATTGCACCTAGAGGCATCACATTCCTCCTACACAACCATGCCTTCCTCAGTCGCTTCTGATTGTGCCTACACAGATCCAGTACTTGCAGATGTCACATGAATTTTCCAGGAGCTCAGAGCAACTTGTGATACCACGTACTTATATGTCAGGTGTTTGCAGCTTGTTTGTGTGGTCCTTTCCATTGAGAAGGGCAGTGATTCCCCTTGCCTACAGCTACTAAAAACCACTCCAGATTCTTTTTTTCCACTCCACCTCCCCAGGAAACCAAAAATAAAACTGAATCTAGTGGTATACAGATAATATTTTGAAATTCAATAAGCTAAAAAATATGACCTCTTGCTATTAGGATTTTGCTAGGAATTAAGAAAACCATATCATTGTATAGGCAGTGCTGCTCTCTTTTCTACTGGGGATGATGTTTCACCAATTGGCTCTGGGCAAAGCGTCTTCCATTCTGCAAAAAACACCTCCATTTCCAGCCAAAATTCCTCATCAAGGGAGGCTCAATGTGTCTTCAGCAGTGGGGATAAGACACTGTAAGCCCCTGTCTATGAATGAGGGTTTCTTAATGGTTTTGTCTGGGCAGGAGCCTGACAAATTTAAGCCATATCCTGTATACAGTGCCAACTGAAGACAAGGGAATTGGGAGTGAGAGGTCAGTCATCCTGTGTAGACCCTGTGTGCTGTTTTGGACTTCTCACCGGAGTTAAGGAAGGTGGTGTGATTCTGGGACAATTGTGTCTCACTTGCTTCAGCACCACAAAAGTTTTGGGAGCACCACCCCGAAGTCCAGCCTGTGGTTTCCAGCATCAGGCTTCTCTGGGAATCTCTCCTTGGCCTCAGTAAGCCACATCCATTGCTGTTTGTTGTGACCGCAGCGAGGATGACCTTCCTCCTCTATGCCAGGAACTGGAGAAGTCATGCTGGGCTGTCTATTGATAGGTCAAGTATCATCAGGAAGTTTAATTAGAACAAGGTGGTTTGGCACCTTGATATTTTTCCAGCCATGAGCCAAAAACCAGTGTGATTATTGCTACAGGCTGACACTCAGAGAGAGTCTGCTGCAACCCCGAGCTGGCTGTAAAGTTTGTTTTACAGCCTACTGTAAAAAGGAATGAAATTTAGCAAGAAGCCTAAAAAGATTGACTTTTTATTTTGAAAGTCTGGAAAAGGAATGCTTTGAAATATTCTTCTTTCTGGGTCAAAAGGCTCTAATTGGAATAGTCCTCTTCCAGAAAAATGTGTTGGTGTCCCATGCTCCAGCCTGGGACATGGAATGGTTTGGGTTGGAAGGGACCTAGGAGATCATCCAGTTCCACCCCCTGCCATGGACAGGGACATCTTCCACCAGGCCAGGCTGCCTCTAAGCCCAGTCCAACCTGGTCTTGAACACTTGCAGGGAGGGAAAGTGTTCCCTTTTCCTGAACTGTCACATACATGTTTGGGAGGGACAGTACCATAGCTGTAAGAATTAGGATAAGCCTGCCCTTAATGATACCAGGGCTGTCTTCAGAGGGCTTTGCGCCCTGCAGAAGTGGAAAGCTTATATGTCTATGCACCACAATAAAGCTACTCATAGTTATCATGGCCACATTTTATGCCATTGATTTATTACTGACTGCTGCAAGCCAGCAAAGCTCCCCATTCCTGGGAAAAGCACAGGGGCTGGTGCATTCAGTGCCTTAAGGAGTGGGCAGTTTAGAAAACATCATTAAATGCTGAGCTACAAATTGTGGCAGCGTTGCATTGAACAGGGAAGGTAATTCCTGAGACCTTGCTGGGCAGCTGCAAAGCACAGATAGAGGTGTCATTGCAAGTGCTCAGTGCCTGGCACCGAGTTAAAAATGGCCTGCTTGAGGATGGGAGGGGGCTTATTGCTTCCACAGGAATAAGTGGATTTAAGGCTTTGAATCTTGAGATCAAAGGGAAAGGAAACTCCTTGGAATTGCTTTTGTTAATCTCCAATCAGTTTTCAAGGAGGACCCTGACTTCTTGTCGCCCTCTTTTGCTCTCCTCAGACCTCCAGCCAGACGGAGCTGGAGAACTGGATCACGGCGATCCACTCGGCCTGTGCGACGGCCGTGGCCAGGCAGCACCACAAGGAGGACACGGTCAAGCTCCTCAAGACAGAGATCAAGAAGCTGGAGCAGAAGATCGACATGGATGAGAAGATGAAGAAAATGGGCGAGATGCAGCTGTCCTCTGTAACAGACTCCAAGAAGAAGAAGACCATACTGGATCAAGTAATGTCTCTTGCCCGTGTGGAATGAGTCCCTGTCAAATGTTTAGGGCCTTCCTGGGGTCAGGGGTAGCTCTGTCCTCTGCCACTGGCAGAGCTCCCTGGGGCAGGTGGGGTGTGTTGGCTGGAGGGCTGGGCTGGCTGCCTCAGCCGCACCATTTCCCCAAGCAATGTGCACTGAGGTACAGCCTGGGCTGTCTTCTCCTGGCCTCCACACGTGGGATTTGGATAGCAGCAGGCTGAGTGAGGGCTTTAGGGAGGAAGTGGAGGTCATGGCAGCAGAATTCCTTAGGGAACAGCTGCTCACAGATGCTGCTGCTGCTGTTTAAAGTGTGCAAGAGGCTGGTTCTGCTGCTGGCAGATGGGGTGAAGAAGCCATCCCTGGTTTCTGCTTGTCACAAGGGCCTGCCTTGACCTCATGGCTGCATCCCTGGCTTCCCCTTGGGTCTGACTTCAAGTGGACAACATGGCAGGGATTCAGAAGCAGGGAGCCTCAAGCAGATGTCTTTCCCACTGCTGCTGCAGCAGCACCTTATTTTAGGAAGCTAACATATGGTTCCTGCCTCACTCATTTGTAGCTCTTTCACCACGGCTGCCAAATGTGCCTGCAATGCAAAGCAGGGGAAGTGGCCAGGGCTAAGCTAAAGAGATTTTGCACCCCCTGGAAGCCCCTGAGAAGGGGGGACGGGTATGGGGGAAAGGGGAGGGGAGAGGCTCATCTCTGTTGCTCTCCACTCAAAGGCTGTCAGTCACAGTGAGAGGGCAGAGCAGCCTCTTTCTTTATGTAACTGAGTTTTTCTGGATGCTTTGAAATTGTTTCCTATCAGCTGTTTGAATTATTTAGATAAATCCTTCCATGGGCTGATTGCAGTGCTCTTCCCCTGATCAGAATAATTATCCCCAGTGCCTGGCACTCTGTTGGTGCTCACAGCAATGCTGCTGATGATGATTTGGGGGGTGTGTGTGTAGTTTGGTGGGATTTGGTCTACTTTTTTCTTGGATGCTCTTGATGCATGAAAGAAGCCTCTTAAGGGACTGCTGACAAGAGAATCCTGGAATACAAGGAAAATTAAAAATGAAATTTTAATCCTATTAATTAGCATTGTATCAAAGGAGCTGTTGTCCCAGGAGAAGGCTTCTGCCATGAACCTAGAAAAAGTTGTTTACCATCTAATGAAAACTCTGTTATTATTTGTTCCTTTGAGGGTTTGCAAGAGCTGGGGGGATGTGGGAAAAATGAGTAATCTTGAGTGAAATCAGCATTGGTGAGTAAAGGTGTGTTACTGGGAAGAGCAGAACTTTTTCAAGGCATTTACTACCCTCTTCTCTCTCCTTCTCTTCCCGTGCTCCTTGCTCCTCCAACTTCCCTGTGCACAGATCTTTGTCTGGGAGCAGAATCTCGAGCAGTTCCAGATGGACCTGTTCCGGTACCGCTGTTACCTGGCGAGCCTCCAGGGAGGGGAGCTCCCCAACCCCAAGAGGCTCCTGGCCTTTGCCAGCCGGCCCACCAAGGTCGCCATGGGACGCCTTGGGATCTTCTCAGTCTCGTCCTTCCATGCTCTGGTAAGTGTGGAGCCGGGGCAGGGCTCACCTTTGCCAACCTGCACATGCAGCAGGGAGGGGTGAGCCCTTCCCTCTGTGGGCAGGGTATTCTGCTCCCTGAAAGGGGTCTGTGTCCTGCATGTAGATTAAAAAGTAGATGTTCACAATCCATGGCCTTATGGAAGTGGAAGGACCATGTTTCTCTTAAGGATGTGATTCTGAATTTCTCGACCTGTGCTGTGAATGGTTTTCCTGTTCCACGAGCAGGCTCATCTCTAATGTCCCTGTACATGGGCTTGATCCAAAAGTTCCATGAAGTCAATGGGAGCCATTCTTAGGCCCTCAGCATGTGTTGGCTTAGACATTCTTGGGCATGGCTCACTTTCTGCCATATGGCTGAAACTACTGACCAATTAGTCTAATATCCGGTCTCCGGTGATGAACACCTGATGCTCCTCAGAAGAGGGGAAATGTCCTCTCCTGCTTACAGTGTGGCAAATGATGTTTCAAATGGTTGTTTAAACTTAAATACTGTACTAACTCAGCTCATTAAAGTACAGGGAAATGTATTGCAAAGTGCTGGGGTTTTAATTAATTTAAATCAAGTTCTTGCAGTTTCGGCTTGGACTCCTGGAGGTTCACAGAAATAGCTGAGCTCCACTGTTGTCTTGTAGCTGTCAGCTGTACCCTTCAATTGAATGCAGAGCTGTAATTCAGTCAGGGGTGTTTTTTATTCTCTCCTATATGAAAAGATTAGCGTCATCATCCTGCTAATTGCTGGTGGATTTATTATATTTTTTAAGTGGCGGGCTGTAATTAGCATTTATGCTTATTTTTTTTTTTTTGCATCTAGCAAAGCACTGAGCGTTAGCCTGAAAAACAGTCTGCCTCTTCATGCTGGTGTCTCTTGAGAGCCAAGGCAAAAAAATATGTTTTGAGTATGTTGTGCTGGAAAAGACACGTGCTTTCTTCTCCTCTCAGCAAACTCTCGTGTCCTCCTTTGCCCTCAGTAATGTGGGGAAATGCAGCTCCATGTTCCTCTGCTGTTATGAGCCCTAATTGAAGCTTCAGGAAGGGAATTTGCCCAGAGAAGCTGTGAATGCCTCGTCCCTGGAAGTGTTCAAGGCCAGGTTGGATGGAGCTTGGAGCAGGCTAGGCTAGTGGAAGGGGTCCCTGCACACGGCAAGGAGTGGGACTGGATGAACTTTAAGATCCCATCCAACCCAAACCAGTCTGTGGGTTTATGACTCGAGTGGGTGCTGCGTGGTGATGTGTGGCATCCCTAAGTCTCCTGAGGGTGTTCCTTAGGACATTGGGCCAAGGATGTGCTAAGTTATCCCGGGTGTACCTGCACAAATATCCCAGGTACATCCAGGGAATGCCTCACAAGTCTAGGCTGTGAAAACAGACACACTTGCAGCAGTGTTTAAGTTCTTCTTTCCCTTGATCTCTCCACATTTCCCAGGAGAACCTCCATTCCTCACACAGTTCCCTGGATACACCAGCCAGCCTTCTGTCCTTCCCGGCTTTGAATGGGGCTTTGGATCTGCTGCACCCAAACAACCAGTTCCTCAGCTCTGTAGCTTGGGGCATCACTCAGACTTGGGTGTTCCCGCTGGGGTTGCCAACTGTTTGACAGTCCCACTGTGCCGGTTTCGGCTGTGGGAACCCAGTCCCAGGGTGTTCCAGGAAGCTCCAGCCCAGTTGGCAGGGTGGGTCGGTCTGTCTGTCTGGCTTTGCCTTGCCTCCCGTTCATACCTGCCATCCCCCACCACTCCCTTTTTGGCAGGAGAGGAGCTCCCTCCTCCAGGTGGGAAACCTGCCCCAGCTTCAGCCTAAACACTTCCCTTCTGACTAATGTTGCACTGGTTTCCCCCAGAGTTTCCTCACCCACCCCGAGAGCTGGGCTCAGCAAAGCTTCTTGCTCCAAAGGGGTTGCCACAGCCATTTTTGAAGACCCCAGCAGTCAACACTGCTCTGATTGAAGGGTCATTTCAGCCCACTGTGTCCCTTCCTGTGTTTTGCTCACTCCTTCAGATGCCACTATCTTTGGAGGAAGTGCAGGTTTAAATGCCACGACCTCCTGGCAAGCTTTTATCTGGCCTTGCTGTGGTTATGAGTCAGTTCCAGGATGCTCAGAGTGTTTCCCCAGGAAAGAGCAAAGAGGAAGACGGAGCTTTTGGGAAGCCACAGATAAGTTTGGAAGTCTCAGTTTTCGTGTGTCCAGCTTTGAAACCTGGTTAGGAAAAGAAAAAAGAAAAGGAAAAACCCAAATCCTTCACTGGTGCTGAGGCTTTTCTCTCTGATGATTGGGCTGCTTTAAAATACCTCAGATTAAATGCCAAAAAGTGGAGTGGGGGTGTACTGTCCATGTAAATTTTTGATGTTTGACGCTGGGAGAAGTGAGTTAAATTGCAGTGAGAAGGCCTGGCAGCATCACCACTGTCACTCTAGTGAATGTGCTTTTTTGCTGTAGGATTCACCTTTTTTTTTTCCCCAACCAGATCCCACTGTTTGGTAGATTATGCAGAGCTGTGGTGTGGTGGGATGGTGTAACCTCTGATGTGAAAAGCATGTGGCATTGACAGGTGGCAGCTCGCACGGGGGAGTCAGGAGTGAGGAGAAGGACACAGGCCATGTCCAGGTCTGCCAGCAAACGGAGAAGCAGGTTTTCTTCCCTTTGGGGGCTGGATACTACCTCGAAGAAGAAGCAAGGGAGGCCAAGCATTAATCAGGTAAGGGTGGGGAAGGCTGTGATACTGTTGTTTCCAAGGCTGGTTTGTTGGAGTGCAGAATGCAGCTCACTCACACACCCAGCCTTAGCCTTCCCTGTTTAGTCTGTCCTGGTGTGCAGTCATCCCATTCCTCATCCTCTCCAGAAATCAGAGCTGTAGTTGCAGGTCAGTACAGCAGCTCCTATCCAAGGTTTGGAGCCTGCCCTTTCTTTAGCTGAACTGGTTGTATTTCTACTGTTGTTGCATTTCTGCTGCCTCTGCTTTTGCTGGAGGTGTTTTCCCTAATCTCAGGAGCAACAAAGCTGTATGTGTAAAACAGATAGAGCTTTGAAAGGAAAATAATAATTCAGACTTGTTTGGTTATTTTTAATTTAAAATTATGAATTTGTACAATAGTTTAAATGTAGCTGAGAGTGGTGAAAACTTACTAAAGTAACAAAAAGCTTTACATTTAGTAAGGACAAGCCCTCGTTTTGCCTCAGATTTATAAAAAAGCAAAAGTTGCAATGTTTCCACCAAGTCACTGCCCAGAGCTTTCTCTAGAAAACATGTTTCAGTGTGGTAGGAAGGTGCTTCCCTGTTATTCTTTCCAAACATCCCTAATTATAGCTTTCAGTTTTTGAGAGCTATACCTCATCTAA
>VXBX01004095.1:133570-157801 GCA_013400415.1 Scytalopus superciliaris
CAAGGCCAGGTTGGATGGGGCTTGAAGCAACCTGGGATAGTGGGAGGTGTCCCTGCCCATAGCAGAGGAATGGAATAAGATGATCTTTCAGGTCCCTTTCACCCCAAACCATTCTGTGATTCCCTGACTCTGTGAAATGCAGCGCCTGTACAGGGCTTTGGCACAGGTGACCATGAGAAGATGTGCTGTGGTGGCAGGAGGAGCCTGCCAGGGTGCCTGGCTCCTTTCTCTGCTGCTGTGGCTTTTCCACAGGGCACTTTTCCCTCACTGGCATTGCTATAACTGGTCTCTTTTTCAGAGGGACTTACCAGAGACTTCTCCCCCCAGACATGGGGTGTGCAGTCAGTGGGTTTATGTCTCCTCTCTGTGTTTTTAAGTGGTGTCCAAGGCACTCCTCAGTTTGTGTCTAAGCTGACAAGAAAGGAATCTCTCTGAACCCTTAAAGCCAGTTCTGCTTCCCTTTAATTTCTGGGGTGTTTGTACATGTGTCAATAACAGAGAAAATTAGTGAAAGCAGCATTAATCAATGAGCAAAGTGCTCGAAATGCTTTCCAAAAAGAAAAAAAAGGTAAGAGAGACAGCAAGGATCTCCTGCATTCAGCTGTTTTACTTTTCCCTATGATAGATTTCAAGTTCTTAATTTAATTAACTAAGAATTTGCCTGGATTATGGAGGTTATTCCGTTTCAGATACTGAGTTTCATACAAGGATAATTTGATCTTTGAATTGGAAATATTTGAATGTAGCACTATGTGGAGTGCAGCAACAGATCTGCTTGGTTTTTTTATTTTTTCTTTTCATTATTGGTAGCTTTTTTATTCCTGGGCTAATCTGGACTTTTCAAAGCATGCACCATTCCCTGAGTGTTTGCTGGAAGGTCAGTGTGGGATCTTTTCCACAGGTCCCTTGGAGTGCATTACTCATCACCTGTGATAGTCAGCTGAGTGCTGCTGTATCATCATCTTGGCTTGAACTGGATAGGCCAGGCTTTAGAAAACATGATAAACAGGCAATAATGAAGTTCTTGCATGAATTTTCCGATGAGCCATTGTTTTTAGCACAGCCTGGGAAACGGTGGCAATTTGTTGGTATAAAATGAAAAGGCTGATGTATAAAAGCATTTAATAATGGGATTTCAGAGGTGACAGTGAGGAGAATTTGCCTCCTGTATCTGTGAATCACTTTGGGGTTTCTCATCAGGTTTAGCCACCAGTTTATGAACTTTGAAAGTAACTTCTGAATGACATCCTTTGTGTTTATCATAATTCTAATGTGTTTTGATTACACACTGCATTAACCTCTGCTTAAATCAGGCTTATTAATCATGCTGAGAAAAGGTCGTTAACATCTCCCAGACCAAATGCTGTATCCTCAGCTAATTATAACTAATTCATTAAAATGGTGTGACCTGTTTCCACTGGGATGTAATCCAGGATGCATCTCTTGGCTTCTTCTAGCCTCATAAAGCCAGTGTATCCTGAGCTGGATTGAATTTAGAGGACATGCACATTTTCTGGTTTTATTAACCTTGTTTGAAATCTGCCACATCTGACTTACACACTAAATTATGAAGACACTAAAAAGACCCAAACCAAACAGAAAACAGCTTTCCTGTTACATTGTTCTCTGTTAGCAGAGCGTTTCTTTACCTTCTTCTGATTTTTAAATATCCTTTTACAGTTCAGTTTTTACACAAAGGTGTGCTCTGAGGCTTTGGGTTATTTCTGGAATATCGTGGGAGGGAGCAGAACTGCCAGGTCAGCAGAGCCAGAGGGGCTGCTCGGAATGCCCCTGGCACCCTGCTCAGGGGGTAGATGGATGGATGCTCATTCCTGGGGAAGAGGAAGAGAAGGTCCAGGGTCTTGCTCAGGGTAGGAGGGTGGTGCTGGGGCAGTTCTGCCCATGGGGAGGTCAGGCAATTCTCTGGGTATGTGATGTGAGTCCTTGCTCTCCCCCTCTGAGTCTCTCCTCTGTCTCTTGCAGACACACCAGCTGGATCCCCCTGCTCACTACCTGCGGCTCAAATTCCTCATCGACAACCAGATCCAGTTCTATGTACCAAAGCCAGAGGAGGAGATCTATGAACTGGTAATGCAACCCACTGGGCAAAATTAGATGGCACTTGGTAGGATGCTATTAATTAGTGTTTATCTGGCATTGTGTAACACAGAGTTGTGCTTGTTAGCTTGCAATTATAGTGCTTTGCAGACCATAGCAAATTGGCCTACAGTAGTCTCTCCAGACGTTTCATCTTGCCTTGGTGTTTAGCTTATGTTTGTGCTGTTCTGTGTCTGTGTGGGGAGAGAGGAGGAACAGCCACAGGTAATGTGTGAAAGTCACTTTAATGTACATTTAAGCTTAATTTCCCTCAAGGTTGTCTTTTCCTGTTGCTTATGTTGTCCATGGGGGTTTTAAAGATGTTGTGTTGAGGCCTGAGCACTTCTTGTGAGAGTCACTTTGGTTTTTAAACGCAAGTTGTTGATTTTTTTTTTTTTTGATTTGGTGGGATTTTTTTGTTTTATTTTTCTTAATGGGAAGGTAAACATCGACGTTAAAAAGCTCTGGAGTTGTGTGTGAGAATATACTTCCTTAATTGCTTCACTTGGCTGTTTTCATCTCATTCATCTCCAAGGCAGACTTCAAAGGAATTTTGCCATGAGAGATGAAAAAAAAAAGACCAAACAGGATTAGTGTCATGCTTTAAGTCTGATTTTACACATGCATGCTGTAAAGCTTTTTAAAGTCCTTTTCACTGGTGGCTGTTTTACTTGTAAAAAGTAAAACTTTGCTAGTTATCAGGGCTTTTGTTCATTTAGCAAAGAAGTTCTGGGGTTTTCCATTAACACTGTCAACAACAACAACAACAGCAACAAAAAAAGAGTGAAGAAAATGCCAGTGGAGTGCTACGACTGGGAAGTGAAATATAGCTGGGAAAAATTAAAAATAGAAGAGACAAATTTTAGCTTTCTTTGCCTGGGAGGACTTGGGTGACTTGTCTTTTGTTAAGAGAATGTAGGATTGACATAGTTTGTTTTGATAAAATGAAATAAACTCAAAATCAGCCAGTGGGACTGTGTATATACTTATAGTATGGGTGGGTGCTGCAGGATTGTGTCTGATGTACTAATGTTAAAAAACCTCACATTTATATGTTTGCTTGCCTGTGTGTGCTTGTTCCATGAGACAATCGAAGTTACTTCCATGAACTTTCTTTAACACCTCAATTTTTGCAGCTAAACAGATGTGTAAGTGCTAATAGAAACAGGAGATTAAATTGTATTTTTATTAGGGAAACCCAAATTTCTCTCCTTTGTAAAGGAATGGTTTACATACTTCAGTCCAAATGCTGATGTCACTTAGCTTCAAAATGTTAATTGTTGTGAATTGCTTTTTTACACACCCCCAGCAGTGTGCAAGCAGAATTAATATTCACCTGTGGGCTCTCATTCACCGGGGGGGTGATTTTTTTCTGAAGGTAGAGGGATGGTTTGTTACCTAAGTGCTGAAAGGCAGAGGGAGTTGCACCTGGGTGGAGGGAATGCTGGTGTGAATTTGTGCTGGCCTCCCAGGAAGGATGTTAATGACATTTCAAAGACCTGGGGGCTTTGCTTGGTACAAACAAACACAGAGGTGTTAAAGGTGAAATGTCACTCTAAGACATAGCAAATCTGATAGTCTTCTGGCAGTGAAGAAATGTATTTAAGAAACAAAATCCCTCTTTGTGATTTTAATACTCTAATAATTGAATTCGTTAAAAGTAATTCATTAGAGTAATATAAAAACATTACATTATTACTACCCATAAATCAGACAAACAGCAATAGAAGCTCTGTTTCTTGTGCACTCAAAATATTATTCACTGAGGGGAAGAGGTGTCCCCTTGCTGTTATGATGGTGGTAGTAAAACACTGCTTCCTCCTCCTTAGCTGTGTTCTTAGCAAAGCTCAGTGACACTGCTCATGCCCCTCACACAGGTGGAGAAAAACTGCTTGATACATAATGACCGCAGTGCCTTTTTTCCACCTGTAATTAACAAGCAACAAGCTGTTCCGAACGATTACAATTGATGTGTCCTCCCACAGTAACATATTTTTGTGTTTGTTTTCTTTTCTCCTATTCAGCTGTACAAAGAGATAGAAATCTGTCAGAAAACTACACAGCACATTCAAATCGAGAAGTCTGATGCATCCTCTGATATTTATGGTGAGTTTCTCCTTGGCTTGTTTTTCTTCTTCTCCCAAGTCAGTTCCAGTGTAAGCAGGTTGCTGTGTGCTATTCATTGATACACCTGAAAGGTCTGCTGAGCACAGACAGAAGAGCACATCTGATTCCTGCACAGAAAGCATCCACCTGCCCTGGAGCAGGACAGTTTTATTTGCAGTGCACCGAGCGTGGCTTTTCCCGGTGCTGGAGCTGGAGGATGTGCAGCTCCCTGACGAGAGCTACGGTGGCAGAAAGGACAAACGTTTGCTTGTTCCTGTGGTTTCTCCAAAACACCACCCACAGAAGGTGTAGGTGGCAAACAGCATCCTGTGCCAGCTGTCCCCTCTCGCAGGAGTGCCTTCACTGCGGCCCTGCTGTGGGGATGGGGCTTCGAGCAGTGCCAGCAGGGTGGAGGCTTCCCACCCCCTCACTCCTGCCTTTCCCACNCCCTTTTCCACTTCCTCATTTCCTTCCACCTTTCCCACCTTACTCCTTCCACCTTTCCCACCCCTTCCCTCCTTCCACCCAGCGGCAGGGCAGGGACACAGCCAGGAGCATCCCTGTGAGTGGGAGGCACCTGGAGGTCTGTGACTGTCCCAAGACAGGCTTTTCACCTCTTTCCCCACCTGCCATGACCACACAAGGTGGGTTCCTGCCTCACCCCAACATTCCTGAGGCTGGGACAGCCTGGCCTCAGCCTTCAAGGATGTCCCATGGATGCCTGGAGCTGGAATCTGACACATCTGCAGACCTGTGTGTGAAACGTAAAGCAGGGGAAATCCTCCCTGTGTAATTTCAGCAAAATCTCTCATCTTTATGTAGGGTTGTTCATCCTTCTTTCAGCTTTCAAGTATTTCAGGTTACAGACCTCCAGCCTGGCGAGTTTACCCTTTGGTCTGGCAATTACAGTTCTGGGGTGTGTTTTAAAGTTATCTGTGCTACCTACCCTGCAGGAAGCCAATCTGCATCTTCTTGCTGTTTATCTAAATATTCTGTTTTAATGACTAGAATAATTCTGAGTCCCCAAACTGCTTATTATACAGCTGCAGGCCATTTGAATATTGAGCTCTGCTACAAAGCAGTGGCACTGACTGCGACTTGAATATTGAAGGCCTAAGAAAGAAACATGAACCAGCGGAGGGATGGCCCCAGGTTTGATAATTATGGTGTGCCTGAAAGCACTGTGGGAGTTGGGGGCGTTGTAGCATTTCCTGTTTATTTCTTTTTCTTCTTTTTTCCTAAGTGATAAATGGGAAAGACTGAAATGCACTGTCATGTCCTGTGAAATGAGATCAGCTGTGTGAGACATGGGATGTGGCTGTGCAGTGGCTCTGACCCTGCGAGGGGGAGGCAATGCTAAAAGCACCCCAAAAAAGTTGGCTTTTCTCTCACTGAAAGAAAATGGCAAGCTTACTTTGCCTCTAAATGGCAAAAGAATGTCTACAGTCTGTATGTTTCTCATCAGAGCAGTACTGTGTGTTCATACAGTGACAAGCTGGTGCTGAAATCATGCAATCCTGGAATGGTTTGGGTTGGAAGGGACCTTAAGGATCGTTTTGTTCCATGTTTCAGGGCAAGCTCACCTGGGAAACATTTTGTAGTGTTTGTGCTCCCACCAGTGTGCCTGTGGCAAAAGGCACTCCTGGAGTGTGTGGCCAGTGTTTTGGACCTTGCCAGGGTTAGATCTCTCAGTAGGATGCTGCTGCTGATGCCGAGGCATGTATGTTCTTGGCTCTTTTCCTGGTACTTTCCCCCTCTTTGCCAAGGCTCTGTGGGCAGAAATCGGGGTGCCCCAGCAGTAAGAAACTGCAGGTGTGTAAGTCCCAGGGATGTGCTGGCATGTTTGTCAGCAGCTGGCTCTCTCAGGGGGCTGAGGGGATTACCTGGAGGTGGATTTGTTCAGGTTTTGTGCTGGTTTGGTGAGGCCATGTGCAGTCAGAGCTGAAGACTTTAGTTCTCCTGTCATCAAAACTTTGCAGTGAAGAGAAGGCTCTGTCTGGGTCACCACCCATCTCTTCCCACCTGTGTTTCAGAGTCCATGCACAGTTTGATAATAATGTTTTTGGCAGGAAAGCCAGCTTATGCAATCGCTGTCTTTTCCACCCACTCCTGCCCTTCCTCCCCTGCGATGCCAGTACACGTGTTTGTGTGGAGCCCCCGTGGAATCCAGCCAGATGGAAACTCTGCATTCCTACTATACATGTGTATATACAAACTGCACACAACATATACACAGGCCACACCTGACTGAGGGGTTTCTCATCTGGGTGGCAGTGAAAGCATTGGCACTGCTGTGAGACAGCTGCTGCTGTGGATTGTGTGTGAGGTCCAGCCGCTGCCACAATTGTGGAAATAAAACAGTTTGTCCATGCTCAGGGTTGGGTCACATGCCCTGTGTGAGGAGGGGTTAAGTGTATTTGTGAGATGACCATTTCCAGGCTGTTAGCAGTTGCCCATCTCTCATCTCTTAAAGGTGATCACAATGTGTATAACTGCTCCTTACACCCTTTCTTCCAGGAGTAACTGCTCAGGATTTATGGGCAGAACTGTAAGATGAATTAAGGAGCAACTGCATGTGCACTTGAACCTGACAGACTGAAGAAGGCAGAGGTCTTACCACAGAGGAATCATAGAATCATGGCATGGTTTGGGTTGGAAGGGACCTTTCAGGTTCATCCAGTGCCACCCCCTGCCATGGGCAGGGACCCCTCCCACTATCCCAGGTTACTCCAAGTCCCATCCAACCTGGCCTTGGACCTTTCCAGGGATGGGGCAGCCACAGCTTCTCTGCCCAACCTGTGCCAGGGCCTCCTCATCCTCACAACCAAGAATTCCTTCCCAATCTCCCACCTACCCTTGCCCTCTCTCAATTTGAAGCCATTCCCCCCTGTCCTGTCCCTCCAAGCCCTTGTAAATAGTCCCTCTCCATCTTTCCTGTAGCTCCTTCAGGTACTGGAAGGCTGCAGTTCAGTCACCTTCTTTTCTCCAGGCTGAACAATCCCAACTCTCTCAGCCTTTCCCCATAGCAGAGGTGGAACTTGGAACTGCCTGGGTGTTCTGATCTCCTCACAGTTAAGCCCCAGTGAGCTGCAGCTCAGCCTGGTGTGGTGTTTGGCTCCAAACCAGCATTTCAGTTGCAAAAGAGTGATGGTAATGGGAACTGAGCATTTGTGCTGACTCAAACTGCAGTCTTGGGCATGCTCTGCTCTGCTTCTGGGGAAGGGTTTTCCAGGTAGGCTTTGTGGTGATGACAACCAATAACTACTATATTTTACAGCTGCTTTTTCAGTCGAGGGTTTTTCTCTCTGCCAAAGCTGGTACGTTGAGTGAGCTTCACAAATTTCGTTTGATTCAGCCTGAGGAGCTCACATACAGGTTCCAAGTAGCTCAGTAAGTCATGGAAGGCCATATGCTTCTCACTTCTAGGCTGCCATGTTCTTCCCCCTCCTTTCTTCTTCCTTTTTCTTTTTTAAATCGGGGATAAAAAAATAACTCTCAGCCATAAGGATCAGCTTGAAAGGAGTCCTAAAGTCAGAATAGGCTCTCATCACATCTGCATCTCTTGGCTGGTGGTTGATCCCATGTCAAACAAGGGACTCCTTCCAGAGGTTTGTAAATGTTTTTCTAGTCAGAAAAAGAGAGAGCAAATGGTTGCCTGCACTCATTTAGGAAGTAATGAAGTTTCAGAAAGGCAAACGTTCTGCTGTAGATAACTCTCAACAGTAAATAAACAAGCCGCATTTAAGTAGACAAGTTGTATTTCCTTTACACGTTGTTATCTTACAGTGCCACACACAAATGGCAGGAAAGTCACCCAAACACGATGTAGCAGTACCATTTGCACTGTTTAAATTAAGGCTGTGTCAGTACTTCCACTGAAAGCGTGTTCTGTAGGTCTCTTGTGTAGCACGAAATGTGTGCTGAGACTTGGCCAAAAACAGGCCGTGCCATAAGCAGCTGAAAATAAAGCAAGGGGAACAGGGAAAAGTAGCATTTTTATCAACTTGCCCAGCCCAGGAATCTGAAAAAGTAGAAGTCAGCATTCTGCTTTAGCAGGAGGTGCTGTGCCCTGTCTGAGTTCGGGGTGGCACATCAGCCGTGGCTCTCCGATTCCCGGCTGCTCTCAGTGTGTGTCCCAAACCACGGCTCTGTGCAGCTTTTGTCTGCAGACACCAAAACTTCCTGAAGAGACCTTTTGTGGCAAGAGAATTGGAGGTCTGTTCCAATGTTTTGCAGCTGTGGTACCCTCAAATGAGGCTGCAGTCGATTTATATTTAAACTCAGAAATTCAGCTTGGGTTTTTGTTAAAGCCGCTTTCATTGTTTAACTTTCCCGTAATGTCTGCAAAGGTTTAAGGGAAAGGGGAAGGGAGGGATTCCCAAGTGCTTGCTGCAGGGACAGCACAGCCTGAGCTGTAGTGTGTGTGTTTGTTAGGACAGGCTTTTCCTGACCGGCTCTCTGGGTGTCTCCCCAGGTTTCTCTCTGTCCTCCGTGGAAGAAGAAGGGGTTCGCCGCCTCTATGTGAACGGCGTCAAGGAGACAGGCCTTGCTTTCAAAAAAGGTAAAAGACTTCTCAAAGTGGTTTTGTTACTGTTTGCTTAATGCTGGTATAGACCATGAGCTTGCAGGGATAAGAGCTTTACAAGCACACCAACCCAGTGTCCCAGTCCAAAAGCAACCAGGAAGAACCTTTGGTGCTGGATCCAGGGCTGTTCTGCTCCTGGGATCAGCTGTGCTGCACAGTCAGCCTCTCAGTTTGGAGTTGCTGTGTGTGTAGCAGGGTCAGCATGTCAGAAAGAGGAGCAGAGGCCCTCTTAAGTCAGTCACTGCAGCATAAACAAATACAGTGCTCCCTGTGGCTGGGATTGCTGCCTCTAGTCCTGCTTCCAGCCTTTGCAGTAAGCACAGCAGCACTTGGACCAGAAGCTGGGAGGCATAACTAGGCTGCCAGCTCATCCCGGGGCAGAGCAGGATATGGTTTAACTGCAGCTTATCCAAACCTGAGTCCAACCCTGACACTGCTGTGCCCTCACTGCTTTTCCCATTCATTGCCATTCCCGAGGTGCCAGTGCTGCTGCATGGGATGGGCTGCTCAGGGAGCTGGGCAGCTGAACACTAACCAGGTTTTGAAGTAGAACATGGAGAGCGTGAGGGGTGAGAAGATTCTCATCTCTTCATAGCCCATCGGCATACGCGGAGTCCTCAAAAACACCTTCAGGGTTTTCTTGGCAAGAGATTATATGGTCTTGCAGAGCTTACGCAGCAGCTGGCTGTTGCCAAAAGCTGTTCCAAGAGCTGGTCTGCTCCATTCCTTGGCCTTGTGCTGACTCTGGCACTCTGAGCCAGCCCAGCTCCCAGTCTTGACAGAAAACTGCTGTGGCAGTTGCTGTGACCCGCCCTGGCAGATGGAGCTGGTTTGTGTGGCAGGGAACGAGGGGCAGAAGAGGCACAGAAATGGGGAAGGAGGAAGCAGTGGTCACGGGATGGGGAACAGCCTGGAGTTTCACCCTGCTGTGGCCTCTCACCCCAACTTCAGGGAACCATGTAGGTGGTTCTGGAGGCTGCTGTGTGTGTTTCTGTTAAGCTTGACAAGAGCATCTTTCCTGTTCCACGTCACCCTGGGTTGGCCCCATACAATTCCCTGGCTAACAGGATGGATGTCCTGCCAGAAGCCCTGAGCAGGGGCTAGGGGGGCTCTCTGCCAGCCTGCCACAGGGGAGTGAAACCCTGGGGGCTTCCTGCGGGGAGCAGGGCAAATGTGAGGGTGGAGGGGGGTGGTTCAGCTGGGCTTCCCTGGGTTGCTTTTAGTCACCGTTTGAGGAACAGTTTCAGTGGATGTGTGAACACAGACTGCCTCCTGTGGAGCTGGAGCGCTAGAACATCTGATGAAAACAGGGATATGTTGCTCTTCAGAACTGATCTGAAAAGCCTGTTCTGTGTGAGCAGCACTCGGCAGGATATTGTGACAAGTTCTGAGTTCACAGAAAGCAGGGGGAAAAACTCTCTTTGCCTCCCATTGTTCACATGCATGTCTGCCTTTGACTGCACTTCCTACAGTGAGTCTCACGAGATGAGATACAGCATTTCATTCTCAATCTTTTCTCCAATTAGAAAACTTTATTTTCTCCTAGTAATCCTTATGATTTATCCTTTTGTTTCTTCTCTTGGTCTGTGTTAGCAAGACGTTCTGTTGTTGGAATTTGGGGTTCTTGATTGTACTGAGATAGACATGATGCTTTATCCCAGATAACTCAAAACAAGGTTTACAAAGAGAAAATGAAGGCTCAGATCCAATGTTTATGGTTGCAGGCCTATTAGTGTGCTACTATTGTGCCACGGAATCACTAAGTAGAATAAATTAAATAATGTGAAATGCTTGACTTGCCTTGTTTTGTCTTTCTTTCAAATATGATTTTACAGTCCATTTACTTTGTAGCTATTCTATCTAGTTCGTTCTATTCTCTCTGAAACCACACACCACACTACAGTTTCTGGGCATAATTACATGTATTTAGAAAGATCTGCATTTTCCTAGAGAAGGTTGAAGCTCTTTGACCTCCTCCCTTCCACGTTTTTCCATGAATGTGGGAAGGTACCATGTTTCCTGGAGGATGCAGCTGAGCTCTGCTCACAGCACAGGCTCACTGAGTCTGGCCTTTCATCAAGGCTTTAAAGGTGGCAAGACTCACCCTTTGCATGGCTACCCTGCCAGAGGACTGGATGGCATGAGGGCAGGTCACCTTGGACCTTGTAAATTCCAGCTCTCATCCCTGTAAATGCCAGAATGGTGCCCAGGATGATCCAACATCTGAGGCTGTCAGCACTGGTATGCCCTGTCCTGCTGCTGCCTGCCTGACCCTAAAGTTTATTTGGGATTAAACCCTGCTTCGGCTTCTTTGGTCAGAGAGTGGGGCCGGGTGGCCAAGGGGAAGGTCAGGTCTCCTGTGTCCCCTCAAAGGGCTGCCCGTTGTCCATCAGCATTGCTGCCTTGCCCCTGGATGTGCAGGAGTCAGCTGTTTCCTCTGCAGATCCCCGTTTCCCTTGGGCGCTGCTGCTATAAATAACTCCTGAAATCAGGCTGGAGAAAAACCATGACTAACTTACTAAGCACTCAGATTTGCCTTTTGAAGATCCACGTGCTAGGATGGGATTCAGGAAGGGCCAGAGGGGAGGCCCTGGTAGTCCTGGAGGTATGAAGTCCTGCACCTTGGCGGAGTGGCACATATTTTCCCTCCTCCTCGATGTACAGGCAGGTGACCACTTCAAGTAAAAGCCTTTGCTTATATAGAAAGTTAAAAGCAAGAATCAAGCCAGCCCTGCTGCTCCATCCTTGCCCCATCCTGTGTGCAGCAACTCACAAATCCAACTGTCCTTCTGCATGTATTTATTTAGGAGTGATGTGCTATGTAGGGTGGTGTGTGTTCCCTTGCACAGTGCCATGCAAGGAAAAGGGGATATGTTGTTGCTGGTATGTTGTGAGGGACATCTTGGGGAAGGGATGGTAGTGGAGTACCAGCCAGACAAGAGATCTCCCAGAAGTCCGTCAAATTTCACTATGATTTGCAGTCATAAATTATTGCTTTGTGTCTAGACAGGCACTGGCACTTCAGAAACACCCGGCTGAGCTCCTTGATGTCTGTGGGGGGAATTGCTGTGCAAGTCTTACCTGTTCCTCTGTGTGTGGCAGGCCTGAAAGCTGGCGATGAAATCGTGGAGATCAACAAGAGAGCTGCTGAGGAGCTGGACTCGGCCCTGCTGAAGGACGCCCTGGTGCAGCCCGCGCTCTGCCTCACCGTGCGCACCCACCCCGACATAGAGGAGGGGCAGAGGCTGGAGCAGCCGCCACCACGTCGCCTGGAGAACCCCCCTGAGCCCAGTGACAGCACCCTGGTGTTTGCTGCGGGCAGCCAAGGTACGGGGGGCAGTGTGGAAATTGCCAGGAGGGGCATTTACGGCGTGCTGGTGTAGCCTCACTGCTCCCTGCATGTCACCTCCGCCCTGGGAGGGAGAGGAGTTGCACTCCGAGCAGAGAATGCCTGGGGGGAAGGATGGCTGGGTCCACACTCAGGTTGTGACACATCTGGCATTGCCAAATCCCCTAGCTGTGCCCACGGTCACAGAAATAATTGCTCACTTCTGGGCAGCTCAGGAGGTGCCTTTACTTCTGGATTTGCCCACAGCAGGCGAAGGAACAGAACATAAGCATTCTGTGTGCGGTTTTGGGCAGCATGATATGAGAAAGATGTAAAGGTATTGGAGAGTGTCCAGAGGAGAGACATGAGGACGGTAAAAGGTCTGGAGGGGCCACACGAGTTGCGGCTGAGGGCACTTGGAATGTTCAGCTGGAGAAGAGGAGCCCAAGGTCAGACCTCACCGGGGTCTTCAGCCTCCTCCCGGGGGGCAGCTCTGACGTCTGCTCTCTGTGACAGGGACAGGACCTGAGGGAATGGCTGGGTCAGAGAAATGGTTGAGGAAGAGCAGAACTGCCTCCTTGGCTGTTGCTAGCCAGTATTTATTAAGGCAGCAGTGCTGGGAATGTCACTGGGATAACAGGAAGGCTCCTGCACTGTGTCTCCTCTTACCTGCCTGCTTAGTCAAGTATTACTTGCCCAGCTTCTAAATGCTCCCCCTGTACTTGAAAGCAGAAGAGGATACTGGTTGTACCTCCATGCTTCAGGGTTTTTTTTTTTTTTAATAACTTAAAATGCAGGAAAAATTAATGGAATTGCCAAAATGAAGTTGTTTCTAGCTAATCAAAAGTATTCCGAGGTGAGGGAAATCCTGGCTTTCAGCCAAAACTAAATGGCATCTGGATACTTCAGAATACTTTGTTTTTTGGTTTCTTGCCCCAAGCCAAAGGTTTCAGAAATGTCAGAATAATTGTTTTGGGGAGGATTTGGAATACAAAGCTGGAGCAGGAGCAGGGCTGTTGATGCACTTCCCTGGTGTTAAGTCAGCCTTCTGCCAGGACATGTCCCATTGCTGCAGTCACCTGGTGTAGGGGCTTCTGGGATGTGTCCACGTGCAAACTGGAGCTAACCCTGGGTGCTGTGAGGGCATTAACATCATGCTGCGCCTGAGTGAGGACCCACGGAGAAGGACAGTGTGCTTGGGACCAAGCTGAGGCATGTCTGCAAGCAAGGGGTCAGGGAGGTACAGCTTGCCTGCAACATTTCGGGATGCTGCTCTGGTTCTCCTTAAAAACCTGTTGTTTGAGTCCTGTTGTTTGACAGCACAAGAGGAAATGGCATCAAGCTGCACCAGGGGAGGTTCAGTTTAATATCAAGGGTAATTTCTTCATGGAAAGGGTTGTTAAACATTGAAAGGGGCTGCCCAGGGAGGTTTGGATTCCCCACCCCTGGAGGTGTCCAAGGAATGACTGGCCATGGCACTCAGTGCTCTGGGCTGGGGGACAAGATGGGGATCAGTCAGAGGTTTGATTCAATGCTCTTGGATGTCTTCTCCAGCCTCAATGATTCTTGGATTCTGTAATATTTCATGAAACTGATCTGACAAAAATGCCACTGTTTAGCTGATGGGAACATGTAGTGGGGAAAAGGAAAGCTGGAAGCCAGGCTGGCTTTGGGAGTGGGATAGCGAGAACAAGAAAGCTTCAAAACAGCTTCTTGCAGATCCCTCTGAGGGGCCTGATAAAAGCAATGTAAGAATGTGGGCTAAACCCCCAAAGGCAGTTAAAATTACACATTTTCAGGACATTTCGCCCTTTTAATTTTCATGGAAGTTTTTCCAGTTAGGCTTTTGTGCTGAAAACACTGAGGTAGTTGTACATTTTTATATCTGGCCACAAGATGCCCCCCTTCACTACTTATCACCAGCTCTTCACAGGCCCCATTTCCTCCTTTTTCACTGAAATCCCACTGAGTCCTCATTCCTTAACTTTTCACTGCTGTGATTGTCTGCCCTGGGTGCACAGGATTTATTTGTGCTGCCCTCAGCCCGAGCCATGCCTGTTCTCCCTTGTGACCCTCTCCCAAGCTGGGCTCTGTGGTTGTCACAGCAGTGTGGAACAGCTCCTTGTTTTCCCATGTCCTGCTGTGACCACGTGAAGGGCTTGGTGGGCCAAGCCACCTCCTTCCTAAATAGGAATGGGGATAAGCCTCAGGGCTTCCTTTTCCCTTCAGATTTCTCTGGCTACAGCTGCCCTTCACTTCTGGTGTGCTCACTCAGCTCCTTTGCTCTCCCTTTGAGGCAACAAGGCAGCACAGAAGCTGGAGCTATCCTGGCATTTACTTTCCTTCAAAACACAACAGATATTGAGGTGGGATTCACCTTCGTTCCTCCTCAAAGGGAGAGGCATATTTCTTCAGCCAGCAGGTGTGCAAGTGTGTCTGGCAGCTTCTGTAGTTGCCATATGAAATAGGCCTGGGAGAATGATGTCAAGGTGGTGTTTAAAGCTAAACGACACCAGTGCTGTCATTTGGGATGTGGGAGTGAAATCAGGGATCTGCACCCAGGTGTGCAACTGGGAGGCGGTTGTTTTGATCTTCCCTACCCATTTCCCTCTCTCTAGGTGTTTGTAGAGCAAAGTGTTTTACTGAAGCCTTTCTCCTTCTGTCCCTGTGCTTTGTCAGGGATTCGTTACCTAAAATGGGACCCACACAGAATTTTAAAAAAGGACCGTGCCTTTATTTGGGACACTGTGGCTGTATCTTTGGTTTTTATCTTGGCTGTGCAGCTTTTTGCAGAGAGCAGTCAAGTATGAAATACCCACTGACCTATTTATTTGTGTCCCTGTTGATTCCAGGCAGTTTGGCCGGCCAGGCAGATCAGCTCTGTGATTTCTGCTGAATGCTTTATTTATAGTCCCCAGATTTTGTTTTTGCTCCTGAAGCAGTGTAGCCTCCCTTTCACCAGGGGGGTGAAACACTGGTGGGCCAGAGTGCCAGCAGAGACACATCACCTGCAGGCACATCCATGCTCCAGAAATCCAGGATCTAGTCGACTGATCATGCTCATGTCTTATCATTGTCTTCCTCACTAGTAATTCTTCATCAGCTGTGAAGGGAGCAAAGGGTATGAGGCAAATCATACTGTGTATTTTCAACAGAAAGATGCTGTTGGAATGCTGTAGTTTTTTTTTTAAGGAAGCTTTCCTGTTCCTTTGCTACTCAGTGTGAGGTCTTGAGGAGCAAAGCAGGGCTGTGTTTCTGGGAGTCGACCACCCTGAAGTGACTGCTCCTGTTAAATCCAACATCTCTTGCAGCTCTTTCATCATCTGGAACTCCCTTGTATATGCTGAGGCTGGGGCTAGAGCTGCAAATCTGCTCTGTGGCAGCAGTTGCTTCACTGCGTTTACTTAACAGATTATTCTTGAGATGACCTTGGATTTTATATCTCAGATTGATGTGAAAAGTATCATCTTGGGTATGATATATACTTCTTCCATGGAATTTGTGCTGCATCGGGCTTGCAGAGCCACAAGTTTTGTTTCTTTCATCTCTTACTGCTTTTCCTGGCTCTCAGTCTTCCCTCCTGCATAAATTTGGCTGAGGAGGATTAGCTCTTGTTCTGTCTGGAGCCCTGCAGCATGTTTTCCTGCTTGCCTAAAAGCTCAGGGAGATCTGTCTCCCCTTCCCACGAGGAGTGTTTTGTCTCCCCACTCTGCTCTCCTCAGTCCAGGGAGTGAGAGGCTGAAGCCTGGAAACAGCACTGGATCTGCCCCAAATCATCACAAAGATATTTTGCAATTAGAAGGAGATTTGGGAATGGGAGCAGTACCTGTATTTGTTTGTGGCCTGCCCACAATTCAGTCCCCCTTTTTTTACTCAGGGTAGAATTTCTGAGCTTTAGGCTTTGCATGCTCCTGTATTTTGGAGACCTTTGACATGAGGGATAACTGGGTACAAATCACCATGCAGAATGGATAAAGGCTAAAAAACAAAGGGCATCCCTGTTTGGAATGGCTACATTCTAGCTAGGAAGCACACAGGTGTTTTTAAGGATATGTTATTTTGTTGTTCAGAAAGCAGCCAGTGGCTGAAGTTACACATGCTGAGAGGTCTGTGGTATAAATAAATCTGAAACAAACTTTTTTTTTGCATTATAAGGATGGCCAATATTTTTTATTCCATCCTTGTCCTGGTGCAGGTCCCCTTGGGATAAGTAATTTGGATTTTGGAACAAGCTGAGGCCAACAATAACCTTAATTTCTTCAGGGTTCTTTTCATGAGGCAGACGGATAATTTCAGTAAAAAGTGCTATTCTCATTCAGTGCTTGATTTTACAGGTCCTGGAGCATTTCCTGCTGCAGCCACCAGAGGGGTTTGGGATTAAAATTACGTTTTTCATCCCAAATTCCCAAAATTCCTGCGGTGCTGCTGCGCCCTCTGCCGGACTGAGTGTGGTGTTACTGAATTCCTGATGTCCCAATGTCCCTGAGCACACACTTCATTTGTATGCCTATGGAAGCTGCTATTTATTCCCAAGGGACTTCTCAACACAAGCTTCTGCCTCAGCTCCTGGCCCGGGGAGGGTGGAAAGTGGCCACCACACAGTTGGTACAGGGAGAATTTCAATGAATCTGCATTTTTCCCAGGGAGAAGGACTGAACAGAATGACATTCAACATAGATTTTCCTGTATTTGGCAATTTATTACCTAGCTGGAATGGAAAGAGAAGCAACAGAATTCCTTCACTTCAGGAAAGACCTTGAGGGGCTGGCGCGTGTGCAGGGAAGGGAATGGAGCTGGGAAGGGGCTGGAGCAGNAATTCAAAGTGAAAAGAGATTTATGGGGCTTATACTGTAGCTCTCCATCAAAGACAGAGTTTCCCAGTTTGTTCCTTGTAGCTCGGTTGACTCAAACCATGGCAGCTGTAGCTGAGTTTTTCAGGTCTTTGGAGAAGTTATCAGCTCTGTGGGACTTCCCAGTGGGACAGTGTAAAAATGATGTTTCCTCCTTTCATGTTCCAGTGTTTCAGAGTTACCCAGGATTCTTTTGCAAGAAAGAAAAAAATGCATATTTACCTTTTGTATTGTGGACTTACAGGTGAAATGTCACCTTAAATAAGAATTTAATCTGAATGACAGTTCCTTAACAATTTGTATTACAATGTTCTGTTTAATGGCAGATCCTTTTCTTCAAGTTGTTCTGTCGTCAAGACAGGGCCCTTCCCCATCAGCATTTGGATATTGCACTTTCTGTGTTAGGAAGCTGCTGTTAAGCTGCCCAAATAGGTGATACTCTTTTCTTTGAAGACTACAGTCACACATGAGCCACTGAAAGCACTTGGCCAGTGAAACCTTCACAGCACTTCCCTCAGGAGCACCAAATGTCCCGGCTGGGACTCGCCTGGGGCACTCACCTTCTGCCTGGTCCATATTTGCTCCGTGCTCTCAGCTTGGATGATGGTCACTCCTTCTTTCCCACTGAAAGGGGTTAAGCAGTTGCTGTATTTGAGTTCCAGTATGGCTGAGTTTCATCTCTGAGAGAAGCACAGAGGAGCACAATGTCCCTTTGAGGGAGGTGAGTGGTGGAGGAGCAGCGAAGGACACTGGTCTGAGCTCTTCTATCCTGAAGCTGCAGCAGTCACGGAATCCCAGAACAGTCAGGGTTGGAAGGAACCTCTAGATCACCCAGTCCACCCCTCTGCTCAGGCAGGGTCACCTGGAGCAGGTGACATAGGAATGTGTCCAGGTGGGTTTGGAATATCTCCAGTGAGGGAGACTCCACAGCCTCCCTGGGCAGCTGTTCCAGGGCTCTGCCACCTCCATGCAAAAAGGGTTCTTCCTCATGGTGAGGTGGAACTTGTGTTTTATTTTATGGACAGTGCTCTGCCTCAGTGTTGTGTGGGGTGCTGAGCTGTGTAAAACAACCTGTTCAAGAGACTGAGGCACCTTACAGGTTACAAACCAAAGCTTTTGACTCTCCGAGCCCATGTTGCTTCTGGCCATCAGTGTGTAACCTGCTGGCATGTGGCTGCCCCTGCCAGCACATCCTCACTGCTGCCACTGGGAGGACTAAATCCAGCATTGCCCATTCCACATCCTGGGGAATTAGATGGAGGATTCCTGATTTGTGTGCTGCCTTTTGTGTCTGTAGAGTGCACACTTCTGAGCTTTGCACCACAGCTGGTGGAGCTGGGCTCCGAGGTTTCATTTCCACTGCGTTATACAAAACATATAGCCTGGCACCAAGAAGCAGGATGGCTTTAAGGCAGTACCAAGCATCATGAAAGTCTCATTAAAATCTCCAACAACAGCAACCCTGCAAACTGGAAGCAGCGGCTGTGGAAAATTTTAGCCAAGTGTTGGCCTGGTTCTTAAGGTTTTGTGATTCTCCAGACCTTTAAGCCCCAGCACCTTTGCTCCAGTGATATAAGACTTCCTTTTATTTAGCTAGTTCTGGCCATAAGTGGGAGTTATTTAATGGGCGTTAGTCACAGTGTCATGGATATTACGCTGCTGAGGCAACTTGGGAGCTTGTGTGACCTCCATCTGTGCTGGTGGCCTCATGGATTTGACCCCCTTTTCCTGCAGCTTTTTGGATTTCCCTTTCTAATTCCTTAATATCAAGTGAAGGCAGCAAATGGCAGCAGTCGGGCAGCGTTCAGGGGCTGCCAAAGGAAACGAGCACGTTCTCCTCAGAGCTCCTGGCAGTGCTAAATAAAGATTCTCAGGGCAAAAAGAAGGTGATGTAATGAACCTGACAGAAGTGGGACGGTAACTGGGAGGTATTAACAGGCAGCATTATTGATCTGATTGCATTGAACAAGCAGCAGATAAACCTGCTAAAGTGGAGTTGGCTTTGGCAGCTGGGGACATTAGAAATACCCTGAGCACACGTGCTGTGTGACTGCTCGGGTGAGAGATTGCTGTCTGCTGGGTAAAAGTGTTTATACTGCAGGAAGCAGATTAAATGGTGTTCTAACATTCAGGAAGAGAAAAAGTGGTGGCTTAAAAGCAAAAACCAGCCCCCCCTCACCTCAGCAAACATTATTGCCTTGGTTTGGGGTGAGAAACCACTGTAAGGTGTTTTGCACACAGCTTGTAGTGGGAAATTAATTGCAATGAAGAAACAGACTGCCCCACACAAATGATGGCACATAGCACTTCCTTTCTCTTGCTTTCTTTAAACGAACAGCTTATGGGGTTTAAGAACTCTTTTTCATACATTAACAGGGAGACCAGAAAGCTGATTGTGTGAGTTGATAAAATCTGGGCAAGGCTCAGAAAAATGAACTTGCAAAAAACCCCACTTCTTCAGATGGATGTTGTGTTGCCAAACAGCCCCTACAGGCACATCTTTTTCAAAGGTAAACTTCACTTTTTCAGAAGAGAGGCCCATCTGGAGCAGCTCAGCTCTGAGCTACCTTTTATGTCCCTTTCATTTCACTGATGTCCAGCTTAGCTCCATCCAAGTGTGCAGAATATATTCTGAATTTATTTTTCAGTTTATGAATTCTGATTTTCCAAAATTATTTCTGGACACAAACCAGTGGAAATCTTGCACAGTCATGCAAGTTGGTTTTGATAATGGGATCTAAAAGGGGCACCTTCCACTAGCCCAGGTTGCTTTAAGCCCTGTCCAACCTGGCCTTGGACACTTCCAGGGCTGGGGCAGCCACAGCTTCTCTGCCCAACCTGTGCCAGGGCCTGCTCACTCTCCCAGGGTGAGTTTCTCCCCAGTATCCCATCTGTCCCTGCCCTCTGGCAGTGGGAATCCATTCCCCCTTATCCTGTCCCTCCAGACCCCTGTAAATAGTCTCTCTCCATCTTTCTGGGTTGCTCCCTTCAGGTGGGCATGGAAGGCCACAACTAGGTCACCCCAAAGCTTCTCTTTTCCAGGCTTTGCTAGCCTTTCCTCATACAACCCAAAATTATGTCAGTATAGTCTGTCGAGTCTTGAGTTGTACAAAGCAGAAATACTTGGTGTGGCTTTGATTAGGCTTTTTGGCATCACCTGAAAAACAGACATAATGGGCTAAAAAGTGCAGTCGTAGGTGGGGGGCATTCCCTGACCTGTTGGTGTTTCAGGGTGCAGGCAGGGAAGTCTCCTCAAATCCACCCTTCCCCATCCCACCCCAAAATGGCACTGCAGGAAAAACTCTTCCCATGGAGCTGAGGGGAGAAGAAAGATAGAAGGAATTAGCTGCTGTAAAATATCTCTTTTTGCTGACTTGAGGCATGCAGGACATTCCTGGCAGAGTTCAGTCCATCACTGGTCAGTACAACGTGCCATAGCTAGGAGCTGGGTGTATATAAAATTTGGTTTTATGTGGAAACCGGCAAAGGTGTAGTAACACTGCTCACAACTCCCTGAGTCAGAGAATGAGATCCAGGAAAAAGTTACTTGTGTGCAGAACTCTGGGGCAGGGATTAGTTCTCTTCTCGAATCACTTGCAGGTGACAAGAAGTCATGAAGGAGTGACCAGCTGTATCAACACCACGGGCTCCAGGAGAGTGCTCAGGGGTCAGAGCTGTTGCCATGCACTAATGGAAATGAAATTTAGTGTTCAGTTAATGTAATAGGCTCCTAAAATTGCTAAGGCTGGGTTTGTTTCCTTAAAAATGAACGCAGACACTCAGAAGTGGGTGTCTTTGGCCTAAAGTGCAAGCCATTTAGAATCACCACGTCTGCCTTAACCCAGGGGAAGGGCTGACCAAGACCTGCACAGCCAAGAGCTGCATACCACAGTTTCCATTTGAAACCACTGAGGTATAAAGGGCCTTGGAGCTGCTCACCAGCCAAGAAACCAGTGCTGAATGGAAGAATTTCAATGTGGCATTTCAGCCTTATCTCTGAACTGGCTCTTGCAGTTTCTGGCCGAACGGTGTGCCCGGCCATAACCTGTTTGTTTTTACACCTGTCGTTAAGCCTGGCCTGGGCTGTAAAACCCTGCTTGGAGGTCACGGAGCGCCCGTGGCACTGTTGGGATGGAGCGTGGCCCTCCGTGGGAGCTCCGCGCTCGCAGCCGGGTGTGGGGGGCTCCGGGGGGCTCTGGCTCTGTGTCACACCCGTCTTGCTTTCGGCAGGGCACTCCCTCTGCGGCGACCCCGACAGCTCTGCCGAGGCTGCTCCGGAGGAGCCGGAGACGCAGGACTTGGAGTCGTCGGACGAGGCTGATAAGATGAGCAAGGTGAGAGGATTTCATTTTCACATGGAAGTGCAATTGCAGGCACAGCTGAGGTGCTGGTTAGAGCATCTTTCCTGGGAAAACGCTGATCTTCCTTCCAAGGTGTTTGCAGATGATCCCGAATGGAACAAATTACAGCTTTGATTGTGGCACGTCGCTGGCTCCCTCTTGAGCAAGACTAGTGCCTTTTTCCAGGGTGGGTTCACATCTTCAGTATCCTGTGATAATGTTCCCACACAGTTTTTAAACAGGCTGGTTCATCACCTGCTTCACCAGAGAAGCTCTGCTAAACCAAAAGGTCACGTGTATTATTACTCTCCCTTACTCTTCCTTGGTTTCTAGGCACAGGGGGAATGTAAGTTGAACTGTGCTTCCTTAAAGCAATAGCAAACACACGTGCTGGTTTTTAAATGCAAACTATTCATCTACCTTAAACTGAAGCAAAACTCTCCGATTCTAGCTAAGAGCTTGTGCAAATGGGTTTGTAATTGGCATCGATTAAGGGATGGTTTCACAGTGGTTGGTAGCTCACACTCCGTGCTGGGGAGGTTTATGAGACAGTAGGTGTGATGATTAGTGGCTTTTGAGGCAGAATCGAGTGAGATTATCTTGAAGGTGCTGATTGCTTTTAGGTATTTGTTGCATAGGTGAAGGGGAGAGCATGCAGCTATTTTTCTACACAATTAATGATGTAATGAGTCTCAGATCTCACTCGGTTTGTGCATGTGTTCTCTCAGCTCTTGTTTTAACTAAGATGAGCTATAGTGAGCTCTGAGCTGGTCCCTGTGCTATTCTATGGTAGAGAAAGGAAGGAAAAGACCTTGGCCTCTGGTTTCCTGATCCCTTGTGTCCTCTAGCCCATAGTTTTGTCTTTCATAGCCAGGCAGTGGAAGTCAGATAAGAGAAAACATTCCAGTGCATGAAATGCATGCAGAGGAGGTGATTACTCCTACAGCTTGTTTCCAGGTTTTATTACAGAACTTTTTCTTGTAAGTACAACTAATTTCTTCAAAGTACAGATAGTTTTTTCTTCAAAGTACAAGTAATTTCTTCAGCAAGTGGAAATGTTTGTTGGTGCTCTGGGAATTTTTAACTGTAAATATATGGGATTTTCATATGCTCCGAGCAGAGTCTCTTCTGTCAAATGCCAGAGCTGTGGCAGAGCACTGAGCATAACACATGGCTGCTCGGGGGATGAATGTTCTCGCTGTGTTTCCCATGGCTTTCTATTTCTGAGCTGCTCCACAGGCTGTGGGGTTCCATTTTGCATCCTGCCTCCTGCATCCTCAGAGCTGGAGCTGCCTCAAGGAAGGCGTAAGGATTACACGATTAGCTCTGCGGCTCAGCAGATTTAGTTAAACTGAGAAATTCATGTTAGCAGCTTTAATGCTTAATATTCACATACTGGAAAAGCAACTCCCCACTCCAAGGAGCCTTGGTTTTCAAGGGCAGGAGGTTCTGCCTGTGTGTAGATGAAATGTTGACATCACTAAGTTTTCTTTTGAAATGCAGAAATATTTCAGTGTGTCTCTGTGGTGCAGGGGGGATTGAGGCATTTTACTCAGCGTTCTGTTTGTTGTGGGACAAACTGCTTGAAATGGTCTCTTATGAAAAAAAGAACACATGTACATACACCATGTGCTCAATTTGGCAAACTCATGGATGCTGCTGTCCCTGAGCTCTGGACTCAGTGGGCTTCCTTGCTGGTTCCTCTCTAATGAAAACTACAGAAACCCCCAAATTATTCTGCAATGCCTATAGATAATTCCAGTATATGGTAGAGAGGAGGGAAAAAAAATCTCAATCAGCAGAAGGGTTTTTCTAATCCCTTTGCTCTTCTGTGTGCTTGGGGAGGCTGATCTGCACGGGAAGCACGGATTCTGCAATATGTGTTTTTCCATGGGAAGCCACCGCCCGGCTGGTCCAGTGAGGAGAAAAACAAAGGTGTTTTCCTGTCTGTGCACTCCCACACCTTTCCATGCTCCTGGGATTATGGCACAGAAGATTAAGCTGATGTCCTCAGTGCTGTTTTACAGGGGTTATTTGTGTACGTGGGAAGCGAAAGACTGTTGCCCTCGTACCACCAGGAAGGGCACGTTCCCCTTTATCACCGTCCTGGCCACAGCTTCCAGTCTCCCTGGGATGGTGGAGTTCAGGGCAGACTTCCTTTATTTTTCTGCCTTTCTTGGCTAAAGCAGGGCAGGGGCTGTTACCCATTCGCTGCTGGGCAGCAGAGGAAATCCATTTTACCTGCATTGGAGCCTCCCAGCTAAGTGCAGAGTTCCCCTTCTTTCAGCTCAGAGGCAGTGTTAAAGATCCCAAAGTAGCCTTTGGGGTGTCTTTTGCCATGTGCTAGTGTGGTCCGGGGGCAGGGCTGCATCCTGCCAACCCCAGGGCTGCAGAGGAGGACAGCTCCCAGCTTCCCTGAGTGATCCTAGGGGAGCATTAATAATTCATGGGAAGAGGAGAGGAAGGCAGTGCCGCAGCTCTCTCCATCCTCCTCCATCTGCTCTCCTAGCACAGCCTTTGTGTGAAGGTAAGCGCTGTGAAATCCTACCAAAAGCTGGGCTCGGGGCTTGTTGGGACCTTTCTCGTGCAGGTGACAGGTGAATGGATGTGTCTTCAGTGTGTCTTCCCTCCTCCTCCTCCTCTTCCTCCTCCTTCTCCTCCCTTTGGTTGTCTCTGTCCCTTCCCCCAGCCCAGCATGTGTGCACGTGGGTGTGTGTTTCCTTAGTAGTGGTGCATTTGTTTCTTAATCTGCAAAAGCCTCCAAGCTGTTGGTGGTGGGGAAGGATTTGGAGGGTACAGCAGTAGCTCTGAGGATTCCTCCATTTTCTGAAAAGCTTGCTTTATATATATTCTAAAGGGCTGATAACGTAGAATTTGCTTCTCCATCACTATTATCAAAGTAATAATTATGTGTGTGTGTATATA
>VXBX01004098.1:3746-52119 GCA_013400415.1 Scytalopus superciliaris
GACAAGGTGATTGAGGGTCTTGGTGTGGGCCTTCAGTCGCCTAAGGTTGAATAGGCTTCCATCAGTACGGTATCGGATGTAGATGCCACTGTCTTCTTCGAGGTCTGCCATGGCCCTTTGGAGCATCATACTGAAGAAAATTGTGAATAAGGTTGGTGCAAGAACACAGCCTTGTTTCACACCATTGGTTATTGGAAAGGGCTCAGAGAGTGCATCGCCATCCCTGACTTGGCCACGCTGGTCCTCATGCAGCAGGATGATCATTTTGAGGAACTTGGGAGGACATCCCAATTGCTCCAAAATCTGCCAGAGGCCTTTTCTGCTCACTGTGTCGAAAGCTTTGGTGAGGTCAACAAAGATCACATAGAGACCTTTATTCTGTTCCCTACACTTCTCTTGCAGTTGCCTGAGAACACCCGGGACTGTCCTGTTTCTTCGAAACTGTGGCTTAAATGACCTTCTTATCTTTCAAAATCTTTTTGAATGTGAAAAACTTGGACAGAAGTCCTTAAGTAACTTTGGAAACAGCATGATGACACGAGGGAGGGTGCATTAATCTAATTAAATGTAGTGTATTTGGGAGGCAGGTTGTTGTGGCGTTGTGCTGTCGGGCTTGTTTGTTTTTTTCCTTCTCTATATAAATAATTTCCAGCCCCTACATTTCGCTCTTGCTTTTCAGAGAGTTGCGGCCGATACCCAGGCAACGGGCTGGCGATCCGGGGCTGCTCCTGCCGGCGGCGCTGCGCGCACGGGAACGCGGGGCGGTGCAGGCGGCGCTGGGAGGGACATCGCTCCGGCTGCCGGCTCCAGCAGCATCGCCACGCCTGCATCTCCCGCACCGCCCCGCCGCCCGCCCTCTCTAGCAGCGGCACGATTCCCGGGGCAGTGAGGAAGATGCAAATGAGGAGAGCAGCGGCATTTGAGCATTGCCAGTGTAGCCGGTGTTTCTCATGACGAAGGTGAAAGGCTCTTTGCAGAAAAAAAGTGGCTTTTTGTCCGATCCAGGGCACTGAAGCCCTTCTCTGTGCAGGGCTTTTAGCACCAAGTGATTGCAGCCTGAAAAGAACAGATTACAGCTCAAACTATCGTTTCAATTTTCCTTACAAATGACACCTGGGCACTAAGGCACCACATTATTTGGGCATGGAAGAGACAGTCATCTTAGGACAAATCCTAAATAGTTGAATAGCCTTAATACTTACTAGATAAAATACTTCAAGCAAGCATGAATAATTGCCCTCAGCCATGTAAAACCTGAATTTCAATCTCCACTCCAGTGAGTTGCCAAACTACTTTAAACTTTGTTTTTTCTATAGGTAAAATAGTTGTCTTTTACTTGATACTGCTGCATATGTCAATTTGTTTAAATCATTCATAAACTGTTTAGAAAGCTCTGGACACACACTGCAAAAGAAATATCAGTGTCTGTGTATCCTGGGGTCATCCTGGCTCTTATTTCAGGTGGGGAATATTTTTAAGTGTAACTGAGAAGCAAGAGCTGAAAAACAGGAGAAAAGGGTGGTTTCAGCCCCAAAGAGGACTGAGGGTTGAGAGTGGGAGGAGAAAAATTTGAAGCCAGTAAGAATTCCTGGGAAGTGAAAAGTATCAACCCCCTGAATCTAACTGCTGGTGGGAGTAGAACAAGTAGCTTTCCATCTGCTCAGCTCTAATATGCAGAGCTAGTCAGAGTCCAACAGACAGTTTTCCTGCTTGAAGATACAGTAAGGGTCACATGAAAAATTGCCATTGTTTAGAATATAACAATGGTGACAGAGGGGAGATTCTGATAAAACTAAAACGGAATATGTTGTGTTTTTTTTTTTTTTTTCAAGTAATGTTTAATTTCTGTTAACATGAGTTTGGGGAAACTGAATTATCTATACATAGTAAGAAACAGGATCAGGTTACATCATACACGCCAAAAGACTGCTCAAAAAGATCATTATATTCCACTGCCGTGTTTTCTGGATACACCACAAAGGTGCATAAAAACTACTGTAGAAATGTTTTGGAGACTTTAAAAAAAAATCCACATAGTGTTTTTCTTAATGTCATTACCTTTATAGAATAGAGCTGGAGAGCACAAAACCATCCTGAATTAATGAAGTACAGTGATTGTTTCATGTCCATAGTCTAAAAAGAGATTTATTTATCAAGTTGCCTATAGCTGGTGCAATATGCCACTGAACTTGGCAAAGTTCCACACAAAAAAAATTTCAAAAGAAATATTACCATTCTAGGGCTGAATCTTCTCCCTTTTAGGCTCAATAAAATAAAGGCTAGGCATGTCCTTGCTGTTAACTGTAGAAGAAAACCTGCTTATATATAATTAATTGTCTGAGGAGCCAGATGCATATTGAAATATAACAGTAACTTTCAGAAAAAGGGGGTGCTTGGCCAGAAGATGTCTGAGATCACAGAAGATTCATGAGGACTTCATGCACTGGCAGAGGAAAAAAAAATAAACTTTTCTCCTTAGAAGTCTATCTCTTCATAATTTTTCTTCTTTTGTAGGTGATCAAGCTTATGCAGACTTTTTAAAGGCTAGTATATTATCCAGTTTGCTGTAGATTTTCAGCATAATGGAAAGTGCAGCAAAATTATTCTACTCTTTCAGTGACTCTGTGGGAAAAACCCTCTAACTGCCTGAGGAACTGAACTGCTCGACTATAGTTTATCTTCTCTCCCTGCCTCCAGCACCCAGTTCATGGTAGCAGGTAGCTGAGTAGTTCGTTAGATAAATTACAATTGCCCAAAACACATCAAGCTTAATTTTCAGGCTGCATTAATAAGGATATCATATATATCAGTGGAACTCTATCACTTCATATAAGATGTACATGTCATCTGTGTTATTTAAAATGCTGGGAGATTTGTCTTGATCTTGTTTTCACCAACTTTTTCTGTCTTACCTAATTATCAAAGTGGTGTCTTGCCTCTAGAGAGAAAGTAAATCGATATGTTTTTCTAGTTGCTGCACTAGCTGAGTCACAATACATGGTTTGTGAAATTACATCCTTTCTTTAGTGATGACAAGATAGAGGGAGCTGCATGAACTAGTATATACATAGGAGAGTTTCAGAGAAGAGATGGATTTTGGCAAGGTAAAGTCTACTTTTAATCCACAGAAGTATCTCTCCTGTAGAAAAGAGGACTGAAAAACCCACTGGCAAACTAATGGGTTTGGCAGAACATTTCTCCTGAAAACATGCTTCAGTGTGAATTGTCTCTAAAAAAAATCCTTCAGCTAATATATTAAAGTACTTTGAAAGTACTTGTGCATTTTTACATCCCTAAGCATGTACTCTCAGAGAATCATATTTTTTTTAAAAAGGACTTCTTTAACAGGATGGCTAATTAGAACAGACATGTCCAGAAATTATGTAACTGCTGCAATATTCTGAAAAGAGAAATCTTCAGGGGGATTTTTTTCCCCTTCTTTTTTAGCAGTTAATCTTTTAAATAAGTGCCTATACTGATTAAGATAGCTATCTTGGCCAAATAATTAATTAAGAAAGCAATTAAACAGAAGGCACAAGTGAAGAAAGCCCTGTGACTGGAGGGCTTTCTAATGCAGCACATGTTCCTACTAGTCAGCATTTCCTTTGAAAGGCTGGAACACCCTTGTTTGCTCTTTAGTGACAGATTAAACACAGATGGCAATTCAACAGTCTTGTCTGTGCTTGTTGGCCCGGAGAACGTGACCCGCATCTTTTTTAAGCAAGAAACAAATGTGTTTGCTCAAGACACCAGCAGCCATTGCTGAGTAATCCTTGGATTCACACAAGAGCTTCTTTTCTTGCCTCTGAGCCTTTTCATATGTGGAAGAGCAGGTGTTCATATGTGCTTGTTCTAGGTTGAAAGATGGCTGAAATTTCTATTTTGGCAGATTTTTGTGAAGAACATGAAAATGAGCACATTGTGTTTCAGAGAAAGGTTAGTGGAGTGCTGTGCCACAAAAATTTTGTTCTTAATATGTTAAGGCAGCAAGCCATGATTCAAATGTGCATTTCAAATACAAATCAAAATATTTGTCACAAATCTAAGAGTATTTACTGTGTAGATGTATAGCATTTTTTGCAGACCAGCATTTTTTGTGAACTAAACAAGCAAGTTTGTCATCTGTATTCCTGCCTCTAGAACAAAGTTCTGAAAATAACATTTGCCTTCAATCTAAAACTCAAAGATGTGCTGAACAACTAGAAATAAAGACAATATCTATAATAGCTAACTAGAGGCAGACCAAAATCTCGTAGACTCCCAAACGTAGTCCTCATTCCCATGTTAATCTAATTGTTCTTTGCTGTTTAAGTTAGGCTGTTGCAAAATCCTAATTGACTTTTGAAAAGAGCCTAAGAAGTATGGTACCACTTTCCTGCTGGAAATTTCATGTTGGACACACCCTGGGGATACCACTTTGAGGGCACATGGTCAGAGGTCAGGCCAATATATGCTGGGGCCCAACTACACTGTACTTGTGAACATGCTGTCATACATGCAGTAAAGCTGTGACTCCTGTGCCAGGTTTTCTTACACCTGCACCTCTCTGTACTTCTGAGACCATGCCTCATGAACCATTCTGTGCTAGGGGCAAATCTCTAATCTGTTTCAAAATATCAGGTATTCTTAAAATACTTCTTTTGGTTTTAATAAGAATGCTTTTTAGTTTAACAAACAAAACCTGTATAAGAATTTCCTTATTGTGTAAATTTCTCTGCAACACCAGGTAAAACTTAGAATATACTTTGTCTTTTGATCACAAAACTGGTAACATATAATTAATGTGGAAAATAAGGATTTGTGGATTTTCTGGAAAGAATTCTAAGATACTCTCCCAGAGATGTCAGAAAATGCTGAGATCCTAATGGCCAATGTTGGCTTTATTTAGTTTTGGGTTTTGGTTTGTTTGTTTTTTTAAAATCTAAATGAAATCTTTGCCTTGTGTGCAACATTTAAACACTTACTATTTCTAAAAAGGCAAAAAAAGAAACTGTGGTCAAGTTTTAAAGAGCTGCTCAAACTTCATATTAATAGGACTTTCTGTCTGGTTGTGTCACAGGGTACTTTTTTCCAAAATCAGTTCTATTCATTCTTTTTCCACTGTGAAAATATTGCATCAGAACAGGATATGATCACAGAGTCTAAATTTTGGGGTGTGATGGCAGAAAGGTTGAGGACTGCATCATGGCAAAAAGAAGAAACTATTCATAATTTAGGGACAATTATAATTTTTAGACACTTTTGTTGTCACATTATATACATGACTTTCAAGGAAAAGAAATTTCATAGTTCTCAGACAATTTGGTTAGCATGACCTGTAATTCAACAATTAATTTTAATGTCAATAACATTTACTTTTTAAAATCAGTTCATAAAANCTGAACAACTAGAAATAAAGACAATATCTATAATAGCTAACTAGAGGCAGACCAAAATCTCGTAGACTCCCAAACGTAGTCCTCATTCCCATGTTAATCTAATTGTTCTTTGCTGTTTAAGTTAGGCTGTTGCAAAATCCTAATTGACTTTTGAAAAGAGCCTAAGAAGTATGGTACCACTTTCCTGCTGGAAATTTCATGTTGGACACACCCTGGGGATACCACTTTGAGGGCACATGGTCAGAGGTCAGGCCAATATATGCTGGGGCCCAACTACACTGTACTTGTGAACATGCTGTCATACATGCAGTAAAGCTGTGACTCCTGTGCCAGGTTTTCTTACACCTGCACCTCTCTGTACTTCTGAGACCATGCCTCATGAACCATTCTGTGCTAGGGGCAAATCTCTAATCTGTTTCAAAATATCAGGTATTCTTAAAATACTTCTTTTGGTTTTAATAAGAATGCTTTTTAGTTTAACAAACAAAACCTGTATAAGAATTTCCTTATTGTGTAAATTTCTCTGCAACACCAGGTAAAACTTAGAATATATTTTGTCTTTTGATCACAAAACTGGTAACATATAATTAATGTGGAAAATAAGGATTTGTGGATTTTCTGGAAAGAATTCTAAGATACTCTCCCAGAGATGTCAGAAAATGCTGAGATCCTAATGGCCAATGTTGGCTTTATTTAGTTTTGGGTTTTGGTTTGTTTGTTTTTTTAAAATCTAAATGAAATCTTTGCCTTGTGTGCAACATTTAAACACTTACTATTTCTAAAAAGGCAAAAAAAGAAACTGTGGTCAAGTTTTAAAGAGCTGCTCAAACTTCATATTAATAGGACTTTCTGTCTGGTTGTGTCACAGGGTACTTTTTTCCAAAATCAGTTCTATTCATTCTTTTTCCACTGTGAAAATATTGCATCAGAACAGGATATGATCACAGAGTCTAAATTTTGGGGTGTGATGGCAGAAAGGTTGAGGACTGCATCATGGCAAAAAGAAGAAACTATTCATAATTTAGGGACAATTATAATTTTTAGACACTTTTGTTGTCACATTATATACATGACTTTCAAGGAAAAGAAATTTCATAGTTCTCAGACAATTTGGTTAGCATGACCTGTAATTCAACAATTAATTTTAATGTCAATAACATTTACTTTTTAAAATCAGTTCATAAAACTTTTTAAACTCAAAAACAGAATTAACCTGAAGTTCAGTCTTAGGAGAGCTTATAATTTAACAGGCTTTTGCAATCCTTCCAGCTCTTTTTGGAATGTTTTTTCACTCCTGCTTTACAAGGAAGACAGAATATAAATTCTACAATTTTAAGGGACTTAGAACAGGAGGCTTTAGAGCTAGAATACTAAATAATTTTTTGATACAAAGCTCCTGAAGCTCATCCTTGGACTCTAAGAATGTCTCAATAGACAATACTCTTAAAAACAAGCTAAATAATTTTTTAGTCAATTTTCAGCACTAAAAACTTGCAATTTCATGAAAAATCATGTTGCTTTTTTTTTTTTTTTCCCAGATATATTAGTTGAATCAGGCAATATATTTTCTTCTGAAATCAAACTCGGAAGCCAAATTGCAAGGCCAAATGAATATGATTAAAGAAAATTAATGACCACTTTTTCTGCTTTCTTTGGGAGGTATTTTTGGGGAAAAAAACTTTGAGAAAAAAGTTTGACATTCATTTTTTTTACATGTATCTTACTCTTCAATAAAAAGTGTCAGAAAAGTAACACTTTAAATTTAAAGATCACATCATTGATTAGTTTATTTTAAAAGAAATACAAGTAATAATCCCTAAAAGTGTCTGAAATGTCCCTACCTTAATGAATCAAGCAATCTTCACTTAATAAATACTGTTACTTGGAACAGTTGGAATAGATGGTTAGTTGGTTTTGGTTTTTTATTTTAATAAAGGCAAAAATGAAGAACTAATGGGGTCATATGTTAATATTTTTTTCCTTTTAACTGTTTGATTTTGTGAATTGGAACCACTGTTTGAGTTAACAAAACTACTAAGACTCATTTTCCTGCTAATTTAAAGCCTGTATTCCATTCCACTCCAAGGAGTTTAATTTACTTTTTCATTACCTTAAAAAGAAAACTGTATTATACATTATGTGAAAAACAACATCTGTTCTAGCAAATAATTTTTGCAAGTGGTGCCATATACATTACCAACATGTGTATCAAGGATATTCTTAGCTAATACAATCTGTCATATCCAATCAACTCAGTGTTGCTGATGCCTTAACTGATTCAGATGCCAGAAGTATTTTTTTCACATGAGGACTTGGATTCCACAGAGGTTTCTGCTTTCAAGTTATAAGTAATCAATGTCACACTGAATACAGGGATTAGTTATTGGAGTTTTAACAAAGGCTGCTGTTTCCTTAACTAGCAAATCAAGCTTA
Organism: Scytalopus superciliaris; assembly: GCA_013400415.1. Lineage (NCBI taxonomy): Eukaryota > Metazoa > Chordata > Aves > Passeriformes > Rhinocryptidae > Scytalopus > Scytalopus superciliaris. The sequence continues at coordinate 11,558 of VXBX01004098.1, forward strand.
CTGAAAAAAAAACCCAAACAAAAAAACCCTAAAAACAAACAAAAAAAATATACAATATTGACCATAACTGCGATAGTTGTGATATCTTTTTTTTGTCTGTTTTTTTTTTTGTTTGTTTTTTTGGTTTTTGGGGTCTTTTGTTTGGTTTTTGTTTTTTTGTTTGTTTGTTTGGGGAGGGGTTGGGGGTTTTTTTGGTTTGGTTTTGTTTGCTTTGGTTTGGTTTGAGGGGGTTTTTTTTTTGGGNTGGTTTGGTTTGCTTTGGTTTGGTTTGAGGGGTTTTTTTTTGGGGGGGGTTGTTATGTTTTGTTTGTTTTGTTTTGTTTTGTTTTTTTTTTTTGTCTTGAACATAAATAAAATAAATTCTGGTCAAAACCAGGTTATAAAAACCTGGATATTAACATCACGAGCCTCAGGGCACACTAAGCTCACTAAAGGCAATGCTTTGAAGCATTCTATTTTCAGCTCCTCTCCTGCTATTCTTTTCAAACCTGTGCTGCTTGTCAGCCACTGTGTTTATAATACAGGTGATGCCTGGACATTGATCATGGTGGCTGAGAAACTTACCTGAAGACTGAAGGAAAACAAATGTCCCCACCATCTTCCAGAAGGGTAAGAGAAAGGACCTGAGGAACTACAGGCTGGTCAGTTTCACTTTGATCCATGGGAATGTCTTCCAGAAGGGCAAGAGATAGCACCTGAGGAACTACAGGCTAGTTAGCCTCACCTCAATCCCCAGGAAGGCAATTCTGGAGAGCATTTTCAGGCACATTAAGAATAAGAAGGTAATCAGAAGTGGTCATTGTGGCTTCACCAAGGTGAAATCACATATAGATGAGCAGACAGTAAAGTGGATTGACAACTGCCAGAAAGGCTGACCCCAGAGAGTAATAAATGGTGGCATAAAGCCAGTGATTGGTGGTGTACCTGAGGATCAATACTGGATCCAATCCTGTTTCACATTCTTCATTAATGATCTGGATGACGGGGCAGAGTGCAACTTTTCAAATGCCAGATTGTCATTTGAGGGGTGGCTGATATGCCAGAGGGTTGTGCTGCCATCAGGACGGACTTTGGCAGGCTGGAGAAGTGGGTTGCTGGGAACCTCATGAAGTTCAGCAAAGAGAATCGTGAAGGCCTGCAGCTAGGGAAGAACCACCCCATGTACCCCCACATGTGCCATGAGCTGCACAGCAGGAAAGCAGCTTGGCAGAAAATGACTGGGGGGGTCCTGGTGGACACCAGGCTGAATGTGAGCCAGCCCTCTCTCCTTGTGGCAAAGAAGGCAAATGGTTTCCCTACATGCATTAGATAGTATTGTCAGCAGATCAGGGAAAGGGATCCTTCCCCTTTATTCAGTGCTGTGAGGCCATCCTGCAGGTATTGGGTCCTGTTCTGGGCTTCTCAGTACGAGATGGATATGGACATACTGCAGAGAGTTCAATGAAGGTCCACAAGGATGGGTAGGGGACTGGAGCACTTCACATATGAGGAAAGGCTGAGAGACATGGGACTGTTCAGCCTGAAGAAGACTTGGAGAAGATCTTATCAATGTATGCAAGAAAACAAAGGGGAGGTACAAAGAGGATTCAACCTCACTCTTTTCAGTGGTGCCCAGTGACAGGACCAGAGACAATGGGCACAAACTGAAACACATGAGGTTTCCTCTGAACATCAGGCAACACTTGTTTCTGTGGGAGTGACAGAGCACTGGTACAAATTGCCCAGGGAGATAGTGGAGTCTTTTACATTGAAAATATTTAAAAGTCATCTAGACATGATCCTGGGCAACTGGCTTTAGGTGATCCTGCTTGAGAAGGGAGTGTGGACAAGATGACCTCCAGAGATCCTTTCCAACTTAAACCATTCTGTTACCCTGATTTTGTGACAGACATTCTCTCCCCTTAGCATTCAGACCTTGCTCAAATCCCTGCAGAAGTGCAAATATACACTTAAAATATGCAGGAGAGGAGAGGAAAATTTGGGTAGGGAATGTTGACAGATATCTACTCAACACACAAACTGAAAGTGCGGCAAGTTTTAATTACTTTAGTTCAGGAGAACAGAAATAGACATAATTAAGTATGTTATCCTTCCAACTAAGTGCAACTTGAAAAATAAAGTATTAAAAGACTCTTAGTGTCCAAAGGAGGGCAGCAAAGATAGTGGAGGGCCTTGAGGGGAAGCCGTATGAGGACATGTGATGTGTTCAGCCTGGAGAAGAGGAAACTGAGAGGATACCTCACTGCAGTTACAACTGCCTTGTGACGGAAAGAGGAGGGGCAGGCACTGATCTCTTCTCTGTGACCAGTGACAGGACCCAAGGGAACGTCCTGAAGTTGTGTCACAGAAAGTTCAGGTTGGATATTAGAAAAAGGTTCAGACAGTGGTTGGGCACTGGGACAGGCTCCCCAGGGAAGTGATCACAGCACCAAGCCTGACAGAGTTCAAGAATTGATTGGATTATACTTTTGGGCACATCGTGTGATTCTTGGGGATGGTCCTGTGCAGGGCTAAGGTTTGGATTCGATGATCCTTGTGGGTCACTTCCAACTCAGCATGTTCTGTGATTCTGTGATCTAAATAGCTCTTTTTCTGCAATATGGTTCATAAGGGTTTGTTAAAGAAAAATTCTATAAAGCTGCCATAAAAAAACCCAAACACTGTAGAAGAGGTATATCGCATATGTAGACTTGATGTTTTGGTAGTCCAAAGAGCGAAGAATTAATGTTAACACACAAAAAAGCAGGAAACTGCTTTTATTATCAAAACAAAATAATTACTATTGACAACATTTAATGTGATAAATATTATGTATTTTATAAAACCTAGGAGAACAATTGACTATTTTAGTGTCATTCTTTCTTTAGATTCAAATACAGTCATCTTTGATATGAAGATTTTTCTAAATACAAGTGTATTTTACTGGAATGCCAAGGAAATGGGTTTAAAGACTGTAATCAACAGGAGACAGATGAAGAGAAGACAGGCATCAACAGTACTTCAGTGTAATTAAATGTAACATAATTAAACCTATGACTGTAAATAAGAAAAGTGTCTACATGAATCTCTGATATTTCTTCTAAGAGTTGACAGCAATTGACTGAACTTTTAAGCCTGTTAAGAAAGAGAGGTGTTTATCTAAGGTGGTCCAGCAGTCATAGCATGCATTTCTGGCCAAGAGATTTGAAAATTTCCATGTGCCATTTTCAAAATTACATCACCATTGTAATCACTTCCAGCCCTCAATCACAGAGCTGCCTCCTTCACTTCACACAAGTCAGAATTCATTGCTCTAACACATCTGACACAGACTCCTATTGTGGTCATATTGCTTAAGAAGATTGGACTTCTCAGAAAACTGCTAAAACTGAAATAATTTTAAATATTGCACTGTTGGTGTGAAGTAAGGCTGTAGCAATTGCAGCCTCAAACATACAGATACGCATCTAAATTCTGATTTATTTAGTTGCGGGTTCCTCCAGAAGATCTGTGAAAAGTGGAAAACAGCTTTGTCCTTAGTCCATGCAAGAGGAACACCCTTAGGTTACTGTGTTCTGTGCTATTAATTATTAAAGAGAAAGAAAAAGGGAAGAGTTCATAATTTTTCGGCAGTGCAAAATGTGATCATCAGCAATTTAAGACGCACTGTGTGAGATATAGAGCATCCCTACACTGTCCTTTACAGACATTTCTGTGATATACTATGTTGCTTAACTGAAGGCCATCAGGCCTCACGACATCCCTTGACTACATTTAACCATGTAGTTTAAATGTCCAAATGTCAAGCAGTTTTTCTCAGAGGATAATGGATTTGGTCTCTGCTTTTTGAGGAATGCTTGTTGTCATCTTGATATGTATTGTGATTAGAAAAAGGAAATTAAGTTAAAGCAGAATTGATGGTTTGCTTAATATATAGATTTATACTTCCTGCAAAATAAACAAGGGGAGACACTTTCAACTTAGATATATAGGGGGAAAGTGAATAGCTTAAGAACTTTGAAAAGCATCTTCTTTATGACCCTTTATATTTTTAGACATGCATATACTTCCAGTGAACAGGCAGCAATTCTCCAGCAGCACTGAGAGAGCTCTTTGACAGACACTATCTCCCAATTCAGGAGCATTACCCTGACTTTCTAAGCCGTTCTTTTTTTTCCTCTTTTTCTGCTGCACAAAAGGCTTTGAGAATAGTTGCTGTTTCTAGTTGGTTGAAATGTGGGGTTTTTTAAGTGTTGTGTAGTCAAACGAAAAGGATTTCTCTTAGTATTCAAATTGTTTGACATTTTTCAAAACCTTTTTCACCTTTTCTCTCACATTTTCAGTTGTAAATGAAAAAACCTTCAGATCTGACTCATTCCAAAGATAACAACAACAGCAAAAAGGCTATGACATTTCCAATTTTTTTCATAGTTCAATTCTTTTTTTAGCTGATGCTGAAGTAGAGTGATGGTCACTGTCAGAGAGGGCAATATGCAGACTGACATAGAGCTTGTAATTTTCCCCCTGCCTGATGGAGAGGATATACCTTCCTCTTTTTCTGGACCATTCCCCAAATTAAATGGAAATATTTAAAGAACTGCACTTTAATGTCTGATAAATTTACTTTTGAATTAAAAAATATGTTTTGTAGAAATATCACATACTAATGAGCCTTTTGCCTTTTAAGCTTTTCTGATAATAGAAGTGACACAGGGACCTCTCAGTATACTTAGGTGGCGCATGGTTGTTCTAAAGTACTTTAACTTCTCTGACTTTCCACTTTTAGCTGTAGGTTTTATTCTAGTCTTTTTTGCTAATAATTATTAAATACAGTAGCACATCTGCTTTCCAAATTATTTACTGTCTAGGAGATCCTAGTGCTCAGGCATTGTACAATTTAGCTATACAAATTTTGTAGATCTGGGTCTTAATCTCCTATTTCTGATAATTTGTGTATGTTTAAAACTTCTCTAAAGTTTTTTATTTCTGCATGACTTTCTTGTAGCATACTAAATGAGGGTGCCATGGTATCTGTGACTACTGGCTAATAAGATAATTATTTTTATCATCTGTAGTAGTTAATTGGAATAGTTCAGGTACCTGTAGGCAATCAAAAATTAAATAAAACGAACAGAGTTAATCAGGTTAGAATTTAAAATGTCTGCAGGAAGATTCTTTCCAATATAGAAGCTAGCTTTGAAGAAACTTCCATAAAGTGGCTTAGGTGAAAATACTGGGGTTTTTTCTTTCAGAGAAAAAAAAAAATGTGTTCAGTCTAAAACCTGAAATTCTAAAGGAAAGTCTTGTAACAATAATATGTAAGACTTTTATTCATAAAGTTGCATTTCCAGTTGACTTCCTTCCTTGTTGAGAAGTGGGGTTTTTTTCTGATTAGTATGTGCATCTGAAATAAATGAGACCAATAGATGATTTGCCAAGGCTTGGATTTCATGCTAAATGCTTTACATGTAAGAAGAACTTTTCAAAGTAGCAGTCTTAACTACAGAGAGGTTTTTACTTCACCTAGGTCTGATGATCCTTAGGCATATTTAAATTTCTTCTTGCATACTAAAAAAAAAAAAAAGATTCATAGAAAGAGAAACTATGTAATCAGACCTTCAGTTTCTGTGTTCCAACTTCATCTGAGAAACTACAATAGGCTAAATCAGTATGTTGTGAGGTGGGGAATTGCTTTCCTTTTAGAACACTATTTTTTTAGTACAGGAGCAGTTCTGTATGTTATTTTGTAGTGGTTTATTTATTAGAGGTCACTTCATAGCTTCTCAAAGCAGAGTTGGACATTATCTTCACAAACACAAGTTTTGGTCTGTTTTCTCGTCTTCTGATTACGACTCAAGGTGCTGTATTTCTCTTTCAGCTTGTAGAGCCATATGCATTTCCATTACTATTCCTCTGTTAGAAGAGGTCTGTGTGAATCTTCTTTTCCCGTGGTCATAATTTCCTTTCAACCAACATTCAAGTGTTTCAGGTTATCAGTATTTTAAACTATTCTAGAAATCACAGAAGTGGAGGGAAAAAGGAATGCTATTGTGCTGAAAGACTCTAACTCCACTGCAGGAGGGCTTGTTATGGCATGAGAGGTTGTGTGGATCCAGACACAGCGAGGATCCACACAAGTCACTTCTGAGAGAGCAGGCGTCTTCCCTGCCATAATCTCTGCTAATTCATTGTAGCTCAGAAATATATAGTATCAATATACATGACAAATGGTTGTATATTTAGCTCTGAGCTTCTTCTCTACACGGAAACCATATCTTTTCGAAAAGGCTGTAATGTCCTCTCCTGCACTATCTGCTACTGATTTTATCATGGAAACCCTGTGTTAAATCTGAAGAACCTTTGCTTTCCTTGGTGGGTTTTTTTGGTTTGTTTTTTTTTTTTTTTCCTACTTTCTATGACCGACAGTCCCTGTGTCCAAAGTTTTCCGTAATGTGCACCACAGAAATTTCTTCTAGGGAACCAGCTGCTACTCTTTTCCCTGGGACAGAGTTCTTGAATAGCTATTTCTAATAATCTGCTTATTCACAACAGAGGATAATTAAACCCTTCATTTATACTTTTTGAGTGGCTGTTTGACTCAGGGATGTTTATACTCTGTCACAACTTTCATGTGTGCCTCGTGAGTCTCTGTGGTTTCCTAATTTCCAGTAAACAGGCATTCCCACAGATGTTTTGTTCATTCCTTAAGACATTGTGTTCAAAAATCACCATGCTTCAGTCAGAAAAGCTAACTTTTGATGTACAGGACCTTACTTTCTTTAGCCAGGTCTTTCAGGGACAGTAGTACACGCAGTGTTGGTTAGACAGCAGTATCACAGCTGAGTCATTAACACTGATCATCAGTACAAAGGATCTGTCGTTTACCTGTTAGAGAAAGTATCTATGTGTTAGGTAGCTGTAGATAAGGGGCTAGAAAGACCACATTAGTAAGTGTTCTCTTTTTTATTTCTGAGTGACACTATATGTAGAAGTTAAGGGTGAAACTACAGTTCACTGAACTTAATGGTGAATCCACCAGTTAATTTCACTGAAGACAAATTTTATATATTCTCCTTGTGGTAAATTCAGTCTGAAATAGGCATGCACATATCTGTAAATGTTGAGCCACCAAAGGTTAGCTTTCTTTGTCAAATCACAAACATGTCTATGCATGTGCTCAGGTGCCCACTCAGGTCACAGGCAACACTGAAACACAAATGGAAAAATGCTAAGGAGGATTTTAGACACATTGCAGAAGACTTTTTAATGGTCAAAGTTTACAAATTGTAAAGCAGAGAAATGTGTAGGAGGAAACAGGATCTGAGGTGGTATAAGTTGATGGGATGTAACCCTACTAACAAGCTCTCTAGCTAAAGTTTGAGGCTGAAGACTGAGTCACTGCCTTCGTGGATCCATGCTGTGTCAGTTTAAGGTGTCACCCTTCCCTACTCCTTTAGCTTTCTGCTCTGTTCTTTCTGAAAGCAAAAGGGAAGAATGTCCTCTCTTCACAGACTGATGTATCAACATGAAATAAATTTGCTGGTGATTTAAGATAATAAGTCAGCCTGTGATGTATTGTGGCTAAGATGGACTGACATTTGAATCCAGTAACCTACCAAGCCTCCAGATGTGAAACATTAGAGATGGCAAGTCAAAACTCTGAGGAGTCATGTCTGCAAGTGTATGGCACTCACAGGGTTCTTGCAGTCATGGCCAGTGTGAGCTAAATGCTTGGGCATACATGAAGCCCATCACTAACATAAATACTTTATATATAACAGGTCTGGAAGTAATGAGAAGTTTGAAGATGGATTTTGGTGGTACAGTGTCATAGACTGAGACAAACACACATTTTGAGTTTCTGCCATGCAGTGGTGCTGTAGCAAGGAAATCTGGATGGACCAGAGCTGGACAGCAAAGAATATGGCAACCACGTACAAGTCACATATTTTTTTCTCACAAAAGGTGGATGTAGATGGCAGAATACAGTAAGGTTGAAAAGAAAAAACCATGCTAAGGAATAAGGGACGTGGGATTTTGCACTCCTACACCATTGTCAATATGTCACATAGTCACACACAGTCAGTGATGCTTTGGTGCTTGTATATTGAGATCAGATATGAGTTAGGGCTATTATTGCAAACCAAATGTGGAGCATTGCTTAGACTGGTGATCTAAGGGATCATTTGTGGCCCTACCATCATACTGCACTGACTGCCTGTAGGCTCTCTGAGAGATTGAAAATAGAACTCCACTAGTTCATCACTCTGGTTAATGCAGAAAAAAGGACAGAGAAAAATTAGTCTCTTAATACTTTTTTTTCACATTGGAAAAAGAGCTTAGATTGTCTTTGTTTAGTCACACAAGTGAAATAGTTTCTAATTGATCCTCCAAGGCGTTGACAGCACTTTCAGGCAGTCAGGGAAATGGAAAGAAGAGTGTTGATTTTCTATAGAAAGGCAAGTTCCAGCTTTCAAATTCATCGCAGAACAGTATCAAAAGATGTTTGGAGACAAGCAGGGAGAACACAAAATTTGTGCCAGCTGCAATTAAAAGTTCACAGAAGGTTTGCTGGAGCTAAATCCTGAATGCTGAGCAGATGTGAATCAGAGCTGCAAGGGGCTTGACATTTTGATAACGTGTTTCACAGACCTTTAATGAATGTATAAAGCTACTGAGCAAATGGTGGAATTCTGAATTTGTAAAGCAACAGGCCAAATAACAGAATTTCGTTGAAGAATAAACTATATCACTAACAGGAGACAGCCATTGTATGTGCCCTCCAAGAATAATGAAAAGAAATAGTCAGGTATACAAAGGGATGTTGCCTAGATGTAAAATACGGGTTTTCTGTAAACCTGGCCTGGTTCTGGACAGGACAGGACAGGGTTAATTTTTTTGCATTAGCCAGGAGAGAGAATGGCTGTTAGGGCACAGAGGTTATTCTATGCCACCTAAGGTCATTGCCAAGGGTGGGGTAGAGACTCTCTTCCAGGGAGCACAGGGGTACCTTTGAGTCAAGCAAGCATGGCAAACGCAACAGTAGTGTAATGCTGGTGCCAAGCCAGAAGGAGTGATCTGGGTGGCATGGCTGTGGTCAGGTTGAACTCTGCACTCTTCCTTTTGTGTGGTTTGTTACTAATATCACTGCTGTTACCCCAACTCTTACTGTTTCTTTTCTCATTCCTGTTTCCAGTAAATTGTTCTTACCTCAGCTTGTGATCTTTGCCTTTTGTGCCTCCAATTCTCCTCTCCAACCCACTGCAGTGGAGAGGGAGTGGGGAAAAGAGGGAGAGTGAGAGAGCAGTGTGTGGTTTGGGGTTTCAGTGGGAACACTGAATTGGGGAGTACAATTCCTAAACCGTGACAAAATCACACTCATGACGTATTTAAAGATGGGTACCTTCCCATGGAGAGGCATCAAGGGCCTCATTTTGAAAAGCCAAGGAAAAAAAAGGTTTTACATTCATTAAATGCAAATAGGAAGCTGTTGCTTTGGGAATATATTCACATCTCCCCAGCAGATTTTTCTTCGGGGATCTACCCCCAAAGGATATAACTACACACTGAAAGGATACCACTACACATTCGTGGCTCATGAAGGAATTCAGATAAGAGCTGGAAAGGAAGAGCAAAGGAGAAGATCATAGTCAGTTGCCATTAACATCTATAGCACAGCATATAGATAGTGTAATGGTCTAAGCAGATCAGTAATGACAGCTTTCCCACTACTGTTGGAAGCAGAAGCCTGGATAACACTGTCTGTCCATGGCTCAGAGCTATAGTGGAGGCCAGGTGGACACTCACAGCTCATGTGCTATGCCATCACCAACACTGTTTCCAGAGCTTCAGATGAGGGTGAAAGCAAGACTGCCTAGCAAAAGGAAGGTTCCTGCAAGCACTGAACTGTAAGATTTTAAGGTCTTTCTCTCTGCCAAATGTTCGTTCATCTCTTAAAACATCTTAGGGGAAAAAAATGAATGATCCTGGTGGTAAGGCTTTCTTTCAAATGTACCTTTCTCCACCAACCACTTCCCTTTCCCTCCCCTCCCAAAGATAATAAATTTTACAGTATCACAGTGGAAGTGGAACTTTGATATCCCAGAATGTACAAAAGATAGGAGCTATTGAATGCTAAAAACATGTGACTGTCCTTTCCTGGCTCTTCAGAGACTGAAAAGAGTAAGAGAATTATAATTGAACTTGCACTGATGTAATTTTTTTAGTGACATCCTCCTGTGGCAGCTTTTATTCCAGGAAGAGTCTGGAGGGGTGAGAGGGTCATTCATCTAGAAGTAATGTCCATATTCAGGATCAAATGCACCTCTTTGCCAAAAAAACCCCTAATTTTATTTAAGAGAATTCTCATATACTGAGACCCAATCAGCTTTTTGAAAAAGGCCAGCATGAGTTCTAGGCTTGCAGTTCTGCAAAAATGTCTGCCATCATGACCTTCATGTTGGAATAAATAGAACTTGCAGTAATGTACTATTGTACATGTCATACTGTGCCAGTAAGACCCTGAAGATAGATTATTTTTTCCTTTGTTGTGCTCTGAAAGGTTTCCATGTTAACAGAACAATCAGCTTTCTTTTTAATCATAAATTGGCATTTCTAATCTGTTCAGTGTGGGTGAACATTGTCACTACTGTAGTTTTTTGCTGCAGGAGACTGGAATGAATAAATAAATGCTTATTTCTAACATCCCCCTCCTCCTTGAATCTAACATCTGTCACTGAATGAATCAGGAGAGTCAAGCACCGTTGCCTTCCTTTGACACATCTATAGCTCACATACTCTCAGTCATCAGCTGAATTCTTTAGATATTCTTCTAGAGACCTTTTGATCACAGAATTTCTTTCCTGTAGCAGAAGCTTGCTTTAATAATAATAACAGCAACAAAAATGGCAAAAGTATCAGCAGCATCAGTCCTTCAAGCCAAAAAGACTGAGAAATGAAAATGCTAACTGATGTTCCATCACGAGTGTTTCAAGTGTAAAGAGTTAAAGAGACATCTAACTAGTATTTACAGGCATATTCCATCAGTGGTTTACAAATAGAACAAAGACTTCACGAACATCATCAAAAGATAATTCACTGAATGTGTTCTCAGTGTTCAGACTTGAAATAAAATCAAATCAATAAATAATTTTGAGACATCAGTCTTATAAGTTAGTGAAAATCCCCTTTTTTGGACAACATGAGAAGAAAAAGACTTGATATCCTATTGAACATTTCAGAAGTTGAAGTATCAGATAAAAACATTGACTGGAGCAGAAATAACATATAAGGTATTAAGTTGGAAGGGGTGTGCAAAGGATAAGGACTCAAGGTGTAACAAGGAGTAGGATCTGTGTGCTTTGAATGAGCAAGAGATGGTGTAGAAAGCTGATGATAAGAAAAATGCTTCAAAAAATTTTGGTCATTGTGTCTGTTTTTGTTATCTCTTTGGACACCTGAAAGCTATATGCAAAATGAACGGTAGCAAAAAGGTCTCAAATCCTATATAAAGTTAAGCAAAAACTATGCAAAACCAGGAGAAGAGAGGAGGAGAGGCGCACTCTCTGCAAGTTTCTCTGCCTGGGAAGGCTGGAGCTGACCACCCTTTCCCCCCACACCTCTCCTCCCCACTTCCTGCAAAGCCTACCACTGGGAGCTGAGGTACTGCCAGCCTGGGGAGAACAGAAAACAGCTGTGCTACACATATAAGTACTGAAAAACTCTGTTCCTGCATCCCCACCATATTCCTGAGAGCCGAAGTTGCTGCCTACCAAGATGGGAATTGTGACTTCACATTGCCAGGCAGCTTCTTAACTGGACCAGGGCTAAACTGTGAGCCCACTCATCCTCGCTGCATTCCACAAGGCTACATTCTAACAAGCTGCCAGACCCCTCCGGAGCCAGAAGATAACTATCACAAGTGGCAGAGAAAAGAAAAAAAGGCAGAAACTGCTTCTACCCCCATCTCAGGAGAAAGGTAGAAGGTGGTGGTAAAACTGTCCCGTGCTTTTAAAATAACCTTAGCTTTTTCCAACTTTCCTCTGTTTTTCCTTTCCTTTCTCTTTGCCTGTTTTAGAATTAAAATTAAAATATCAGGTTTTGCTATCAACATATAACTTTATTTGAGTTTTCATCTCATTTTGGGGAATATTCGAACCCAAAGTTCTCTCTGCAATCCACAGAGTTCTCTTTGCTCCTCTATGATTATTGGATAGTAACAGATTGTACAATGTGGAGAGACGAGAGATCTGGCTGTCAGGACCCTATGGGGCAGGGACTGTAGGTCTTGAGATATTGAAATTCCAGCAGAAAGCAGAAAAGGCATATTCACTCTCTGAACAAAGCAATTTTACCAAAAGTTTATTATGGAGGAGAGAGCCCCTGCAGGGTAGGTGGAAAGGGTCCGGAACAGGAGCTCTTGGCTCACTGCAGGGAAGGAGGTTTTTGCAGTGGTGGTATCCTTCATGCAGGCCCTCATCAGACAACTTTGATCCCTGTCTCTCCTGCCCTTACCATTTTTCTGCCCTGAGCCATGGCAAATGCTCATGCAGACACAGTAACTGCTTACACAGCCCCTTTCTGCCCTGCCTCCTTCCCTTCCCCTTGACTTCTAACATTTCCTAAGAAAGCTGAAAACAAGCAAACTCGTGTAACAAAAACTTAGAAGTGTACATTGTCAGGGAAGGCATAATTTAAGCAGCAGTGGACCATGAACTGTATGTCACTAGGCAGAGAGTGAGTGAAGCAGGAAAACAGAGGATTCAGGGAGGTAGGAAGACACCTCAGATCCTTTTGGACAAGGGAGTTAAACAGATGATACAAAGATATAAGTTATTAAGAGTATTATATCCCTCTTTAACCTTACTATTGAATTTTCTACAGTACAAAAGTACTTTCCCTGTAATCATACCCCCATTCCACGGTGTGCATCCCTGGATGCTCAGCATGTTCACAGCCTTCACTAGTAAAGGAGGAGACAGTGTCTGACACGTAAGTGTTGCACTAGGTGCCTCATCCACTAGGAAATGGTGAAGAGAGCTGTAGCTACATACACCAAAGAAACTGGTTCTCATGGTCTAGATAGAAAGGCAGACCTGAGCAGAAAGGTTATCTGCAAAGGTCGGACAATGAACAACATAGAGCTATGTTTTGGAGAATCTGGGAATGTTGGTATCATGTCTGTCACACCATGCTTCCTGCCTTGCTATCTGAGATCCAAGCTTCAGACTTGACATAACCTATGCATAACTTTCTACAAATGGGAATAGTCTTCATCTACCTGTGGGGTCCAGATTAAACCATTTGAGGACAATATGTCCAAAGGGGACATTTAGCAAAGGGATTTTTCACCAAAGACAGAAGTGTAAGCATGAGGGGAGGGCTAGCTTTAATGAAACATCCTGACTTCAGTCTGCAAGTTTAGAATTTGGTCAGTCTTCACAGGCCAAGAAGAACTTCCTTCTTAAACTGCTCCATTGCTTGCTCTCTTTGTTCTCTGTATTAAGGAAACTAATGTTTTAAAGCAGTTTGTCACTGTTTTCTTCTAGGTTTATGAAGAAAATTCCCAACTCCATCCCTTTATTTTTCTAGCAATGATTAGCCTTCCCCCGCTGAAATCACTAAAATTCAGTGCTTTTTCTCATAGAAAATGAGAAAGGGGGAGACAAGATACTCTCAATGGACTTTGGCTCAGTGTCTCAAATGTTCTAGTCCATAAAAGATGGGTTTCATAATTTGACAGAGATATATTTCCATTCAGTTCCACAGCATATTCTAAATAGTCTGTGATATTTTTTTTTGTTGGTTCAGTGTTTTGGGAGTTGTTTCACAAAATGCACTGTGGCAAATGCCCTAGTCCTTGCGGAAGATATAGCCATAACCATGTGTTGAGTTACTAGTTCTGGGCTTTCTGAAGCACAATCAATCTTATTTAGCAAAGTTGTTTTGTAACTTTTTTACTCTCAAGTATGAGACAATATGAAACATTTGCAAGTTGTTGTGTTTGTTTTTGTTTTTTTTAAATCTGGCTTTGTCTTCTAAAATAATTGTTCCACATAAAATATCTGCTTATCAGATAGTGTCAGTCATCCTTTATAATAACAAAAATCCACTCCTTAGTACCTCTGCCTTAACTTCATCACATTCAGGTTCTCTGCATATATTTTTACTTTTCCTTCTTTAGTTATCTCTGAATCTACTCTTTCTTTTTATCCTTGCCATTACATTTCCATTCTGCTCTCCTGTGCTCCCTTTCATTGTTCTCTTTTCCTTCATTCCATATGCAGTTCAAACACCACATACTCAGTTCTTAAGTGAATTCATGGTGCTATCCTTATCTAAATCTCTGCTTCTAGTTAACACAGTCTATTTTTGTACTTATTTTTTACAACTTTGTTTCCTTCATCCATTAATGTTAAGCCCTCTCCTCCATTCTCTTATTGGTATCTGGAACACTTTTTTCTTCTAAAGTGCCCATCTCTTCTGTTTATGTCTACTGCAAACCATGTGAGATGCCCCAGCATGCATAAACTTGCATTTTATTTTGAATTTTCAGTAATGTGAATGAAGCATTTTTTTAACTGTTCATATATGCATTACAGTATCACCTTGACACAGTCTCATGTAACCTGATTTTCTCAGATATTGAATCAATTGCACTTGTAGTTTTTCCTCTGTGCTTGTTAGTTGCAAAGAACGTATCCACTTCACTCAATTACAAATTAGAAGTTATTCCTTTCATAGTGGGTAAAAAAATATCAGGATACAATTTTCTGGTACCTCTAAGTAAGTTAAAATCAATTTTTTTTTGTTTTGTTTTAACAATAATTTTTAACTTGTAACATCTCCATTAGCAAAATCCATAACAAAGACACTCATATCCATAAAAAATGTATTTTCAGTGGAAAAAGTCCTTTAAACAAAGTATTTTCAGGAGACTTCCTTAATTTTTTTTTCAAAAAGTTTGTGCATTTGGACTGTTTTTCTGATGTCTTCATTTGTGTAATCATTTAAACCATAACAAACTGAGTAGAAGTAGGGGGTACCTTTACGCCTCATTTCTTCACCTTCTTGACAGAAAATGGAGGAGACAATCTGCTCTTCAAGAGCTGAGGTGCACAGATGGAATAAGAACACTGCTATACTAAAAGGCAAGCACTGCAAAGCAGAGTGAGGCAGGGATAGAGTAAGAGGTGTGACTGACAAGAAAAATGGTTTGCTGTCTGGAAACATGACCACTGAGATGAGATTTTATTCAAGAAACATGTATTAGTATAAATACATTCCCTTTCTGGTTAAACAAATTGGATTTTTTTGCTCTCCTTTTTCTCAAGCTAAAAACCATGACCACAGTCGATTTCCTCCGCTTCCCTGAAATGTTCTAAAAACATCTGCAGGTCAAAAATACATATTTAGATCAGATTTCTTTAAATACTACTTGCTAGTTAGTGACACTTCAGGGACTAAGCCAAGTAATAAAGAAAATGACCTCATGTGAATTGCCTGTTTCCTGAGAATGTGGCTACTAAGCACAGACCTCAAACAACTCGGAATGTGCTATTTTCAGTAGTGTTGCCACTGTATTTACTCTTCTTTTATATGCTCTAAATGACTCCTGAAATAATTATTTCATAGCTGATATATAACTCTGTTGACTGATAAAAGAATATACAGGTCCTTGACAAGATCTCATATGGGTAGCTCCTGACCATAATTTTAACATTCAGTGCTTCTGGACACATTTTTTTAAATGGGGTTTTTTTGCAGACTAATCCCCACATTTCAAACCTTCACAGTGGCTGATCTACTGCTTTGGAGTTAGGCATTTTCCTTCTATACTATGTTGAGCTGAATCACCACATCAGTTCTGTCTTCCACTTATTATTGCTTCTGTTGGGAGTGACCCTCTGTTCTTTTTCATTAACTGATCAGAGAGCTATGTTAAGGAAAATATGGAAACCACACTGTCTAAGAATTTTGAGTCATTTTGTGATGTGTTTATGGTAACATCTCAGATATGCACAGATTATTAAAGACACGTCCAAGGCAATACCAAAAACCCACCAATGCACCATTCTATGACTTACTATTACATGTTTGGTTTTTTCCTGATCAAGAAAAATATAGATATAAAAAAATAATATTTTTTAATATATGAGTTACAAAAGTTTGCACCAGCTGACAGTGTGTTTTAGGATGTTTTGTTGTATTCTGTTGGGCCCTCATTGCCAGTGATGAATAATGGGATGGTGCACCAAAATGTGAGAACACCAAGACTCATGGTATTCTTCAATCTGCCTCACCAGGTGTTGGCTACAAAGTACCACATCTGAAATGTTTCTACACCAATGCACGCAGCATGAGGAACAAACAAGAGGAGGTCAGAGCTTTGGCCCAGTCCTAGAGATTTGACATCACTGGCATAGTGAAACCTGGTGGGATGAGGCCTGTGACTGGAGTGCCCTGTTGGATGGTTGCAGGCTCTTCAGGAAAGATAGGCAGGGCAGAAGAGGCAGAGGGGTGGCACTGTATGGAATAGAAGGGTTAGAATGTGTGGGGCTCACAGTTGGCAATGGCACAGTTAAGAGTCTCTGGGTAAGAATCAAGGGACAAACCAAATAATGTGGGTATCATTGTGGGAGTCTGCTACAGACCTCCCAGCTGGGATGATGATGCCAATGAATTCTTCTTTGAGGAACTCAGGGACACTTCTAAGTCAAGTGCCCTTGTCCTTATAGGGGACTTAAACTTGCCAGAAATTAACTGGGAGCATCACACAGCTGGTACAATATAGGCCAGAAGATTACTAAAATACCTGGATGACAACATTATGTAACGTGTCCTAAGGGAGCCAACTCAGAAAAATGCCCTCCTTGATCCGCTGCTTGTCAACAGAGTGGATCTCGGGAGCAAGGTGGAAATTGGTGGCTGTCTTGGCGACCACAAGGCAATCAGATTTAAAATCACTGTTATCAGGAGGAAAAGTGACAGCAAAACTTCAACTCTGGACATGAGGAGAGTAGACTTCAGGCTGCTCAGGGAATTACTAAGTAAGGTCCCCTGGGAAAATGTTCTTGCAGGTGCTGGGGTCCATCAGTGCTGGTCAAATTTCAAACATCACCTCCTAAGGGCACAGGAGCAGCAATTCCCAAATGTCAGAAGTCAAGCAGGCAAGGCAGAAGGCCAGCTTGGCTAAGCAGGGATCTTCTCTTGGAAATAAGGCAAAAAGGAAGGTATATGCCCAGTGACAGCAAGGCCAAGTAACATGAAAAGAATACAGAGATGCTGCTTGCCACTGTAGGGAGAAAATTCATATGGCCAAAACTCAACTGAAGCTGAAGCTGACCAGACATGTGGGGGACAATAAAAAGAGGTTTTTTCAAATATATTAATAGCAATGGGCAGTATAGAAATATCATTTTCCATTACAGGATGAGGACAGTCAACTCACAAAGAGGGACAGAAACAAGTCAGAGGAGTTTAATGCTTTCTTTGCTTCTGTCTTCAACACGGATGATGGACCAAGGGGGTCCCCCTGAGCTGGAGGACCATGACTGTGAGAATGATCAACTCCCAGTTGCCCCTGAAACTGTGTGGGATCTGCTGATCCAGCCGGATTCCTAAAAATCTATAGGGCGTGATGTGATTCATCCAGAATCCTCAAAGAGCTGATGTTATTGCAAAACCTCTCTTGATTTTTGAGCATCCTTGGGAATCCAGAGAGGTCTCAGCTGACTGGAAGCTGGCAAACATCTCAATTTTCAAGAAGGGCAAGAAAGAGAACCCTGGAAACTCCAGGCCTGTCAGTCTCACTTCAGTGCCTGATAAAGTTGTGGAGAAGATTATTCTGTGAGATATTAAAAAACACCTGAAGGACAATACAGTCACTGGTTAGAGCCAGCACTGCTTCATGAGAGGAAAGTCCTGCTTATCCAATCTGATTTCATTTTATGACAAGGTAATCCATCTAGATGGTCAAGGGAAGCCAGTTGATGTAATCTTTTTGGATTTCAGTAAAACTTTCAATACTGTCTCTTACGGGATCCTTCTGGACAAAATGTCCAGCACACAGCTGGATAAACACATCGTGGTTGAGCACAAAGGGTAATAGTGAATGGGGTAGCATCAGACTGCTGATGTTCCACAGGGTTCCATCATAGGCCTTGTGCTCTTCAACATCTTCCTAAATGACTTGGACACAGGGCTGGAAGGGAAACATTCTTCCTGTATACCCTTACATTTGGGGAATTGTAACTTATATTTTCTACCTGTTCTGAAATACTGCAGAAACATGTATGGAAGATAACATAACTCTGGCACTTTTACCCTTAAGCTAACAATGTCTAATGTTGCTTTGAAAAAGAAAAATCCATTCCTTGTCTCACTAGAGGATTAGGATAAGCTTATGGGACTGATAACTACTTGACAGAGAAGATACCAATGCATCAGCTGTAAAATTCATTCTTTTCTGGAATGGATGCATTGAAAATATGTCTACTTACCTTAAACCATGTGTAAAAATAAGTGACTAGGTGCAAATGGCTGCATGAGAGCTTAAATTGTATTCCAAAGCTGAAATTCTAAACAATAAGTCCAGTGTTCCCAGGGATCCTTAAAGAATATATATCTTTATTCTAGACAGTGAGCCATGGTTTATGTCAATTATTTTGGAAATTAATATTCTAGTTTGGTTTAAGTTCACACAAATGTACCAATGAAATTTATACAAGAATGTGTTGCCATGTGCTTAAAAGTCAGTGCATTTGCTGGATACTGGATCCATAGTATTATAGAATTACAGAATAGTTTGTGTTGAAAGGGACCTTTAAAGGTCATTAGTCCAACCCTCATGCAATGAACTGGAAAGTATTCAACTAGATCAGGTGGCTCAGAGCCTTGTTCAAACTGACCTTGAATGTTTCCAAGGATGGGACATCTACCACCTAAGGATAAAATCATACATCATTAAAATGTATGCTATACTTCATGTGTGCAGCATACAAATTCTGAATATTCAATTTTCATATATATCATATACTTTGTATCGTATATATTATGATATATTGTCATATATCAACCTAATTATTAGAATGAGTGCCAATCTGCACTTGAACTAGGCAGCAGATTTTAAACTGTTTGCATTCACAAACTAATAGAAACTAACCAAAAAAGTAAGATGCACACAAAAATATAGTATCGTATTCATAACAAATGTACAGAATCTTAGGAATATCAACACTGTAAACAGAACATATTGAAGAACATTCTGAGTATTTGTGAGCAAGAAAAAAAATGTGAGGTTTCCTCCCATATTTTTTTAAATTTTATTTTATAGTGAATTCATAGAGCCTACTAAGAAAAGAAATAGTAAATCTTATTACACAGAGAATTATCACTAACATTTAGGCTGGATGGTGCTGCAAGTTGTCCTCTATGTATTTCTGATCCCTACTTTATCGGATCTTTCCTGACAAATGGTTTATAAGGTGATTTTATATTTTAAGATATGTCTGCTGAGAATAATGTGATTCAAACTTTGTTTTCATTCTGTGTTGATAGGAAAATTAAAGCCAAGTTTGAAGAAAAGAGTTTTTAAGATGCTAAACCATGACAGTCTCCGGTTTTTCCTTTTTCAGAAGAAAAATGTTATTTGCTGGATACACAGAGAAGATTAGAATATGTTCACTAAACCACGTCAAATAAATTCCACATAACTTGCAGTATTGTTTTTTGTTAGTGTGATAATTCTACTGTCAAGGTTTAGCTTCTTCATTAAAGCACATTTCTGACAAAATTAATTGTTATTATTGTTGTTGTTGTAATTGTTATTATAATTTTGAAATAAATAGCCGTGCAGAGAGTATCAAAGATGAAAGAAGAGTAAATGTCTAAGAGTGCTCTGCACTAAATTACTTAAGCACACTCTTTTTCATCCCATCTAACTTTGCACATCTAATTGATCTGCCTGAGATACTGATATAATCATTATAAAGTGAGTGGAAGGGGAATATCATTATGTATAACATTGAATGTATACATTCTTTTAGTATCTACTGCATATTCAAAACTGTAAGTGAAACTATCAACAAAGAACTAGTGGAGGGGGCTTTAGAAGAAAATTCTGGTCCAGTGGAAATGGAAATGGCATGGCAATGCCCATTTTATAAAGTGTGGGGCAAACCATTGTCTGATACCAATGCAGAAGAAAAAAGCTAAATTCCAGCTCTTCTCAAATAAAATCCTGCCTAGCTCTACACAGCATTTGAGATAGAATTTGAAGACTTAAGTGGTGCCAGTCCCCCTGAGAAGTGAACAGCACTTGTAAATATTGAACTAAGGCACTTTTTAAGGTTCTGAAGCAATGAGTAGCTACTTGTAGGCTCACTCAACTCACATGGACAGTCAAAGTACTCCCACGTGTCAGAAGAGAAGTGGGCACACAAGTGTCTACAGGTGTGGGTTTAGTTACATTCAGCTAAATGTAGCTATTGTAGGTACTTCCCACCCCCCCTCCTTTTCCCTTCAATATAATGCCAATAAATTAATTTTGTCATATTGTCTACAAAATGTAGTGTAAATTTCAACAGAATATGGTTCTTATTTCAACATCACATCTCACTGTTAGTAAATTAACACCTTTTCACCTGTATTTCTTACTTAATTGTGTGAGTAACTGCTGCAAGAGGAAATAGATTTTGAAAATAACACATTGGTTGAAGTGGCAAAAGAAACAAAAATACATTATGAGAGCTTGCTTCTATTACTCTCTTGAAAAGGGGTAGTGCTTTTTTCATGCCTTCAATTCACTCAGATGTTCACAGATAAATAATTTTTCACATAAGTGCATTGTTAGTTTCTTTGTTAGTGAAGACAAAGTTATACCTCATGATTCTTATTTATTTATTAAGATATTCTTCTTCATTTAGGCCAGTTTTTCCTAGTGAATAGCCTATTTGATCACAAATCTACCTACAAATATATGAAATACCTACAAAACTACTGTTTCTAAAGTATTCAAGAAAATGCCACAAATAAAAATGTAATTTGTGTAGACCTTACCTTGTGCATAAAAGTCCCTGTAAGGTCAAAGGATTTTGCTGCCCAAGGATGGCAATACAATTGTAAAGGGTAAACAATGACCAAGTCAATGTCAAATTTGGTGTCTGCATGTTCTGCCTTGGCCTCAAATTTAGTGATCTATTTTTAGATGGTCATCTAGTTTTCTTCAACAGTCTGTGCAGAGGAACAGATAGAAGATGTCATCCTATCTGAGCTTATATATGGATGGATTGAAATTTACCATCCCTCTCTGCTTATAGAGAGATGATTGAAGTTCAATGTATCACCAGCAATACATATCAAAGATTAACATTTTTTCTTCTGTGCTTATACCAAAAGAGGGTAAAGTAAAAATATCTGTTACTGACCTCAGGAATAATAAGAATGTTGTAGTGTGCAAGTGTACATGCCAAGTACCTTTCTATTTCCACAAAAATATACAAAAATTTATACTAATGATATAGCATGGTGCTCTTTCAGTAACTATTGAAAGATACACTGAGCATCTTGCCTTCCCAGATTTTGCGAATTTCTAAGGAATGTTCTGTGCTATTTCTTCTTATAACTGCTGGCAATCTTAAAAACCTATTATCCTATTATTATGGCAGTTACTGGTCAGCTGATGTACCTTGCTTACTTACTCAGAGAAAAACCCCACTTTATTCACTTGCTTTATAGCTAATGCATGGAATTGAGTGATTATGACCTACTGTTTCCACACTAAGCACTCTGGACTGTTGGGGAACACTACTTGTGAATACACTAATTAAACAGCTTAGTCAATTTCTTACAAATTTTATTTGCAAAATGAGCACAGAGATGTGCATTAAATATGGAAAAGTGCTGTGAACTCCCCCTTCTTCAGAAAGAGCTTTCTGAGTTACTGTTGCTATGGCATCCTTCATTTACTTCAATCCCACTACTGCAGAAGATTCAACAAAATCCTTATGCATACAAGCATGTGCTTTGACTTTGAAATTGCTCATATGCTTTAAATTAGACATCTGCTGAAAGGTCTTATTGAACAAAAGTTGCTGTCTCATTTTGCTTATATTTTCAGTTTGTGAGAAGAACTACATAATAAATGTTCTTTGTACAAATGGGTGTAAACTATAGTTTTTGCTTTATAGGCTGGATATAGGCTGAATTTTGTTGTTACTAACCATGATGCTTTCCGAATAAATAGTTCTATGTAAACCATGTGCTAGGACAACATGATATGTCAGAATGCATTGTAGAAATTCAGAATGCCTGTACTTCTATGAAATTGTTATAGAAAATCACAGGACCCCAGAAAATAAGGCTGGGATTTGGAAGAGAAAGTATTTAAGAACAGTAGCAGCCTAACTATTTCTGCTTTAAAAATAATTACTTTTTTTATATTTACTTTTGTTTCAGTGTGTTTTGTGTTTGTTCAGAGAGCGATCATACAAAGACTTGTGCAGAGTAAGCTGTGGCTAAGGAATAGGAAGAGAAAAGGAAGGGCAGAGGAGTGAAACAGAAAGGCATTGAGGTTATATTGCTGCTGGTAATTTTGTGAAATCACAGTCTAAGGCTACAGAAAACCTAGAAATGTTGCAGAGTCTATTCCTTTCTTCAACATAAGATAGTGTTGACAGATGTTTATGTAGCTTCTTTTAAAAGACTTGAAATGGTAGAAATTCATGATTGGACTAGGCAATCTGCTCCTATGATTGTTATTCTCTTCATGGAAATATAAAAAACCCAATTACGTATCAAATGCAAGTGCTACTGTTACTACTACTGTTAATAACAATCATTGTTCCCTTTGCTTTTACTGCAAGAATCCTTATTTTTAAAATAAACATGAGCATTGGAACAGGGAACATTGCTAATTGTTGATACATAATTACTTGGATATAAAATATAGTGATACATTTCAACTGTATAAATAAATAAATATAACATTTACCCTACAAAAGACATATATAGTAATTAGTGAGCACTGATTAATAACCTGTATATTTTCTGGATATTTTTCTTTTATTTGTTATAAAGTTCAGAAATGTTATAATTCATTTAAAGCCTCGTTACAAATGCTGTGGGCTTTGGAATAATGTCACGTAACTCCAGACTAGCCATTTGCATCTTGCCTATAAAGCATATATGTACTCTTACTGCATTGGAGAGTGATTCCTTTCAACTCCAGCCTGTGTTCCTTACTATGACTCTGCAGTAGGAAGTGCTATTTCTTAATCTTCTCATTGGCATTAGCTACAGGTACTGGGGCATTAATATGAGCTTTTTTCCCTCTTTTTCTGTTTCTTTGGGTGAAGAGAAGCCACCTCTCTGAAGGAAATGTCCAATCAGTAAATTGTGGCATCATGTGATTAGTTACAAAACACTGCCTGGTGCCTGCCAATTTGAAGAACTGGCCATGACAGAAGTCACTTTCCTGTAAATAGAATATGTGAAACATGGAAAACAATAGTTTTCTCAACTCAAATTCAGACAACTTGCAAGAGGACATCTGAAATATGTAGTTAAAAGGTCGATATCATCATGGTCAGATTGGGATACCTACGATTAAAAAAACCCACTGTTTTGAGGAATGTAATTTAAATTATTTTGCCAACTATTGTTTTTGTGACACAGCTAGGCAAATAATTGGGTAAGAGGAATGTATAAAAATAATCTTGTTACACATAGATTTAATTTACAGTTTTCAGTGAATTGTCATCCATTTTCATTCATTTTCTACTTCCCAATTGTAATTCTGTAAATTCTTTTCTTCCTGATATAATTCGATTTCTGCTGTGCTTGACATAGGCTAAAAGGCAAGGTCTCTTTTTCTATAGATGGCAGCACTAGCTTATTATAAGGGTTGATGGGCTCCATTTCTTGAAGAAAATAGATATAAGGATATCTGGGCAACATATAATTTCTATGAAAAATAATTGTTTAAGATTTAGAGATCCAAAATACAACCCTGTTTTTTCTTATAGGGAAGAAGATAATTTTATTATTACCCTTAGGTACATTTTCTGATGCCTAGTTAGGGATTAATAGATTGAAACTATAGCTGTATTCTTCATTATATAAAAACAAAACAAAACAAAACAAAACAAAAAAACAAAAAAAAAATCCCCAAACAATTCATTTAAAAACCACACTGAAAATTAGAAAACTTGTGGGACTATTTACTCTTCTAATGTGAAATGCTCCTAAACTCAACTTCCAGAGTGTCACTTTCTAGAATATTGAAAATCTGCCATACAGATGCAGATGTTCTTTAAGGATTTGTTGTGTTTTGTTCTGGCATTCACTTGTATGCTATCGCTGCAGTTCTTCAGGTCAATATGCCAAACAGCTTCTACTGAAGAAATACAATCTATGGTCCCTTTTATTTTTTTCACTTCATGCTCTGTTACAGCATCATATTTAACAATTACATAGAACTGTAGCAGAGCTATGCCAGTCATAAAAACAATGTAACCAATAACTGAAATGACAAAACCCTCCTGGAAAAGGTCTTTTTCCTCTAGGGAAAAATAAAGCTTAAGTGTGACTTCAGTTGAGGTTAATTTTTGTTGCTAGCCCTCAACATTTTGAAATCCCAAAGAACATAGAAGTCTAACAACTGGCTTTTAATTTTGAAAACTTTTGCATAAGTTTTCTCTTATACCTCTTCATGGGAAATTTTGTGACAAGGTCTTATTATGTCTCTCGCATAGGTTTGATAGTGGATTCATTCAACATATTGTTTCAGATACTCATGATTAAGAAAAAAAAAATAAAAGTAGAAACTTTAGAAGTTCATTTGAAAAACCATTCGAAGATCTACAACTTTTTATGCAAAGTAATGACCAATTTTAGTTTCAAAGAGGATGGGGTTTTTTGTTTGGTTGTTTTTTTTTTCTGTGTATGTATGTGGTGCATAAAAAGTTTGCTATTAAAATCTGAGATGATCATACCAAATATCTCATATTTCACAGTAACTACTATACAGATTTAGAATATTGTAAAGATCTTAATTGTATGGAGATCCCCTGAATGTGATTCTCAAAAGTGCTGCTAGGGCTTTATTTTGACAAGCCATGCCAGAGCCACTTGAAAGCAACTGACTTCTCTTGTCCACCTTTTCTCTTTCTCTTTTAGCAGGTCATCACAGGCAGGAGTTCACCCACTTTGTGATCACAGCATGGGTCCTTGCCCCCTCATACACATTACTAGGGGATTCACAGGAAAGAATCCTTGCCTCCCTTAGGAACTGTGTATTCCAGTTCTCCTTCATAGCAACTGCTAAGGCTGGAAAATGACCCTGTGTAACTACTCTTGCTTACATGTCAAAGGAGGAACACTTTTTACCCCTCTTGCAAGCTGGGAGACATCTGAGACACACTGGGTGCCCCGTGTAATGTTATTTTTCCCATTTTTCAAAATATTAGATTTTGTCCCACTAAATTTCTGACATTTCAGTGAGAAACCCTATTTGCAGCAAAGATACAAGTAACACTCATTTTCTTCTGTGGAGCTAGGATATGGAAAAAAAACAAAAACCCAAGCCCACAACTAGAAAATCAATGGTTTGTTCAGTAGGGAGAAATGAACTTCCCTTTTTCTCAGCTGATGATCACTGTGTGGGTAATTGATTCCTTAGAAGTCCTGTGTTTCAACACAACTGCATTGGACGATATCAGTCAAGATCAGTAGTTGATTCAGTAATGATGGCAGTCTGAAGCAGAATACTCCCTTGATGTCTTCCAAAGTCTTTCTTCTCATGTTTGTCAACTTCTATTTGTCATTGTGAAAAGCTTTAGTTCACAATAGTTTAGTTTGTGTCATTCATCATCACCAATAAGTAGTAGTCTTGACCACTGTAGAAGTCTTTTTGTGCTCACTTTCACAATACAAAGAAAGAAAGGGAGGTTTTTGTAACTTTTTAATGCAATATAAAGTGTGATAGTTTATAATTTAACCTTTCAGTGTAACTTTGACATTTATCTTTCTGACCTTGCTATGTTTATTATCTGTCCTCAAAGTTTTAGCACCTTTCCCAGGATACTCTACCTCTGTGAGTGAGGTACAGATAAATAACAAGATAGCATGTTTATTTAATGTGGATAAGTCAGAATCAGATGGGTGAACAGCTGAGATTCATTCATGCATTTTTAATAAGTCTGCAAATGCTGTACAGTCAAAATGGAAAAGAAGGAGTCAATGAAGTGAAAGTAATTAGACATTTTGATCAGCTGTTGGGATGGATCAAACTCATCTGAGAAACTGACATGAAGGGCAAGAGGTTTCACTAGCCACTTCAGAGATACTAGAAGGTCACTGATAGCAAGAAGGGGAAATAAGGAAAGATCAAGACACAGCTAAGGAGAGTGATCCTATATATCTCAGAAGACCTCTTGACAAAGCCCTGTACAATTCTGATGGAGAACAATATAAAGAAGGGGAGGGTGTGTAGTTTTTCTGCTCTGTATTTTTATTCTGTCTGTAATTGTGAAAATAGTAATAAAAATTTTTGAGACTCTTGGCTTTCGTGGGCTTCGATTACTCAGTATCCTTGTAGAGGTTTATTGTAAATCATAGTAATCACATGCCTGGGTTTTTGGAAAATGAGTGTCCTGAAGGTATATGTCTGGAAGAGAGGCATTAGTCCTAGGACTTGGCAGTAGGATTAGAAACTCCTAGTCCTCAAGACTGATGTTAAACAGAGAACCTTCAGACATCATATTTAAAAGTCTGAAGACAGACTCAGTAATTGGACTTTATTGAGACTCAAAAAGCTTTAAAAAAATCACATGTTCAGTGGGAGAGGGAGCCAAACAGCCTCCTGAATGATCAATAATGGCTGCTCAATGAGGGTTTGGACTGAACAATGCAGCCACATCTCTTTAAAGAAAAACACAAAGATCGAAACATTAATTTAGAATAAAAAGCAGAAGCTTAGCCCAAGAGAAAATAATAAAGCCCTTAAGCTTTGGGCAGACACCAAAGACCTCTCTTTCATTTTGGGGTTGTCTTCATTTTCTTTACAGTAAAACCAGCCTGTCTTCTTGTTACTCCATTTCAGCCACAGTTATTTTGGAAATAATTGCATCACATAAATCTCATCCTGGTCTCTGTTTTTGCCACCTTCCTTCCCTGTCTGCAGAACCATAGAAAACACTTCAATCAATTCAAATATAAAATAAAGAAACAAACCCACATATTTATTTTTCTGGTCACCAGTTAATAACAGCTTATATTTTTATTATCCAAAAGGATTTTCTTTTATGACACTACACTTCTTCCTTCTATCCACCTGTCATTTATCAGTCAGTTTTGGTGATAATATAAACTGCTGGAAAATAGTCAAGCCAAAAGATCATAAATAAATATAAATGATAAAAAAAGTGTTTGCGATAAGGCACTGGTTACATGACCTTTGTAATTAGTTACATTTCTCCTTCTTGTCAGTGTGATGTCTCATGTTTGAATGGTAATGTGCAGGGACTGCAAGGCCGGGGTGGGATCAATCAAGGCTGGTTGTGCCCTCAGGCCCCCATAATGTAAGCCAGATCAGACTATGGATTAAACTAAAATTTAAATTGACCACAGAAAAAAAAGAAAATAGTCCAAAAAAGCACTACTTGTAGGTGATTATGAATCTTGGCCCTATTGTTTATACAACTTCAAAATTTGTCTTCTGAATTACTGCTGTTGCTGCAGAATATACACATATATATAAATATACTGCATACAAGTACAAATACATAGTTGAAACAGATTTCTGAGCACTTAGAGCTTGCAAGGAATGTGTACTTTTGTGTCCTGAATAGAATAAATAAATAGAGAAAGTGAAGTTATCATATAAAGATGCTAAACTTCAAAACCTCAAGAGAGTCTATGGAGTACCTAATATTTTGATTCTTTATGCTTAAAAAAAAGTAAACATAAAAAATAACTGTCAAACTGATTCTCCTGGATGCCTTCCAAGAACAGACATTATCCTGTGTTTCTATTTCTCTTCGATCAATAAGCTCAGAAACTTCAGTGACAGAGCCATTTCCTTTGTATGTTTGCTTGTGGCTCTTTGCTAAAAGCAGAAAACACTGCAAACGTACCTAAATGACAAATAAATAAAAACTCAAAACGAAATCAAGTTTCTCTAACTTCTGTAAAGGTTTGGGGTTCATTTTATGTTAGTTTTGTTGCTTTTTCTACCCCAGGTGATAATTCCTTCAAAAGCTTTTAATGTGAAATAAAGAATCAGCAGGCCATTTTAATTTAGCATGAGGAGATTTCAAGGCAAATAACAGAGTTATTTGTACAAGCTAAGCAAATATTAGAATGCATAAGAAGAAACAAACCCAAGGGATGCAAAGTTAATGTCACGAACCACGACAAATCTGTAGAGAGTAATGAGGGAGAATCTACAAAAGCTAATGCAGAAACACTCAGGAAAGTGTCATCAAACTATTGCAAGGAAGAAAAAAAAAGTTTAAAAAGTCTAAAAAGTCATTAGAATTATTAAAAACAAAAAAAAAAGCAACTAAGTGCTGGTTCAAACTCTAAGTTATTAATAGAGTACTTGTGACCCAGACTTCCCCAAAGTCTCCATTTTTACTAAGCCCCTAAGCTGCGCTTCAGAGTTGTGTTTGTCTTGCAAGAATAGGTGACCTCTGCAGATAAAATAAATAAGAAAGGAACTTTGAGTATTTAGAGCTTTTATGTCATCATTGTTATTGTCCTTCTGGAGTAATTATAGCTTACATTCCCCTTTGACATTTGCAGACCAAGTTTTGGATAAACCATGGAAGGGCCCATAACCACAGAACTCTCTTGTGTCTTGACCAGGCCTATTTTAAGACTTTAGGACTTCATCAGCATCCCCTTCAAAAGGACAATTTGAGAGACCAAAGATTGCACTTCAGATAGCACTATATTTCATGCTGTATGTGTATATTCAGGATTTTGCAAATGCTGCATGGATGCCTACTTTTGCATTGGCACATGGCAGAGACAGACAGAGCTATGCACAGCAAGCACACTCAATGCAGGCTCTGCCAGTAGAGCTCATGGACACCACAAATATCCCATTGCTTCCTCTCAGCACTGAAAGGTTTTGCATTTGAACCAAAAAATTGGATTAAATCACTCACTCCAGCAGCCTGAGATGGCAGAGTTTAGAATTTAGGCTGCAGACAAAGGAAGTGAGCTGAGACTAAAAGAATAGTGTCACAGTCCTTGCAAAAGTTAGTCTCAGACAGGGGTCTCATTATAAGCCTAGGCTGCCTCACAACCCACCCTGGAGAAGAAGTCTTGTTTTGTATCATTCTTACACAGTTCGGATTGAATTGTGTCAGGGCAGAGTAGAACCAACATGCACTTCTGTCCTCTCCTGGATTTAAATCCTTCTGTAGGACAACTCAGATTCTGGTCTTGTAACCATCCCTTTGTGTTTTAGTAAGTGAATTTACATGCTTCTTTTATCTTGACCCAGCTTCAATAAAGAAAAGTAGATCTTAGGTTGATTTTAAGAGTGGACTTAATTTTAGTGTGGCCAGCTCAGAGCAGACAAAGGCAGTGGTTATGGCTGTAGAAACTATGCATGGCAAGTAACCATAGATATTTTGGGTCCTGGAAAACCATGCTGACTATTACCACAACTGAGAGAGCATTCAGCATACGTGGCCTTGCAGTAGCTCTGGGAGAGGTGAGAGGAGCCCCTTCCAAGAGCAGAAGTAATTGTCTTCCTTTTTCCACCCCCGAATCTGCAGACTCTGCTGTTTCCCTCCTCCATTCTCTTCTGCTTCCTGGGTACAGAGAGCTCACTATTAATCAGTTGGCATTACTTACTCTTTTGTGAAGCCTCAGACTACCTCTGAATTCATTATTTTTGCCATGTAAATGTTTGGCCTAAGACATTGTCTTGACTGACTTTGAGTAGAACTGAACTAAACCATTCCAGAAGTTCTATCCAGATCCCCATCTTGAGGATACTCTGTGGGCTGTCCCATCCTAGAGTCATAGATTCAAATGGTAATTTAGGTCGAAAAAGACCTGCAGAAGTCCTCTAGTTGGATGTCCAGCTCAAAACAGGATTGGCATTAAAGTTAGGTCTAGTTGCTGGAGGCCTTCTTCAGCAGAATGTTGATTATCTTCAAGATGGTATCTAAGACAGGTAGAAAGAAAGTGTTATCCTTTTGCTTTGAATTTAGAGGGGTCCTAGTCAGCTGCCTTGGCCTGTATGCTAGCTTTCAAATAGCTGAAGGGAGACCAGAAAAAAAGCCATTTCAAACTATTGCCTTGTACCCCTGTTTCTGTTTGGAACAGTGCCACTGAAGAGTAAAGAATGAAAATATGAGGTGAAAAAGCAAAGATTAAGATCCCGTCAGGAATTAGCATTTTGCTTTTTTTCTGCCTCAGTTGTGAAAGGCAAGATTTCGACCACAGTTAGCATTTCCCACTGCTTTACTCTGGGAGGTTTTCTTTTCAGAGTGTGAGATTCATGGACCACCATTTTCCAAAATCCAGCTCTCCTGATTCTCTTTATGTTAAATGTCCTGAGCAATTATTTCAGGCACTGGGATTCTGCTCAGAGGCACAGCAGCACTAATCTTCAGAGAAGCTGATATGCCATTATATCTAACCTTTGACTATGAAAAATTAGAGTCTTTAGTTCTAAGCTATTTGAAATTATATGTGTTTTATCGGGACATCAAACAGCTTTACATTGCTACCATTGTTTTATTATTTCAGAGACTTCAAAAAGAATTTTTATGCTATGATGATGTATTTTATTCCCTAGTTTGCATCTCTACCAAAGCTCAAGCAAGTTAGTAGACATTAGAATGATTATTTTCTACTAATCTGTTCCTTTAACTTTAAAGTAATGAGCTGAGTTGGGCAGCAAAACAGGACATTTCCTACAAGAGTCAGTAAATGGATTGTCTGTAAGTGCAAAAGCTGATTACTTTGATATAAAGAGGGACATTATTTTTTGCACCTCTGGAAAGCTGCCTAACTTGAAAGCCTTATAATCTGATTTTCATAAATCCTCTTTAACACATTATTATTATTTTCTTTTTAACAGGCAGCACCTAAAGTGATATCACTCTCCTCTGATGTTACCCCTTCTTTTTCATAACAGAATCCCACATCCCTACTTATGCATAATTTGTGTAATAGTCACCAAAATGCTGTATTAAATCTAATCTTTTTACATTCATTTTCTATCAAGAACAATTAGAATAAATGCCATACAGTTTACATTTTTACCATTATACTGACTCATATCTGTGTCAGATTTTAAGGTCTCTGCTCCAGAGAAAAGCCAGTTCTTTTCTTTCATGCCTCAATAAGATTTCAGTAAGTTTAACCTTTGACCTCAAGGGAAGAATACCAAAAAAAGAGAGAGAGACTGATTAACAGTTCATTTTGGCAAGGTTAAGTGAACTGTGTTGTATTCAAGAATGAAGTACAGGCAACACAGAAAAAACACGTGAAAAATATGAAATTCAAAGGAGCAACTTTTTCTAACTGAAGAAATTTTGAGCAGAAATGCATCTTGAAAAATGGATTATTGCTATATATCAAATACATTTGGATACTGCAATATATTCAGTAGATAATTTCCAGACCTGCTTTTTCCATCTGTATTTTTAATATAATAAAAAAATGCATTTCCCCATGTTAAATTTTGTACTATTATGCAGTCTAATGAAATTTAATTCTAGCAAGTCACCAGTTATATTCAAAGTCCTCTGCCAGAAGAGTTCTATATAGGACTCACAGAGTCTACTAAGCAGCATCTTATCTGATTTGCCATTGTCGCAGATGCCATGTAATCCCACACATAAATACAGCAAGCTTCACCTTGAAAAGAGTGGATAGTCTGCAGCAGGGATACTTCTCTGTTTTAAAGTTATTGGAAAACTTGTCTCATCTTCAGCTTCATTCTTCTTTCCAAATCTGCTTACTGGCATTTGTTGTGCCAATATTGTTCTTAAGGCACATCAGTTTTCCCCCCTGGGTATTCAACTTGCTGCAGTACTTTTGTCAAAGTAAGCAGGCATTGCTTCTCCAGACAGGTAGCTGTGAATTCATTCCTTTCGTCTGGTTAGTTAAGCAACTGCTCACGTGGCATTTTGTCTACATTAATATTGTCAAGTCTCTAAGGAAGGAATGATGCCTTAGGATTTTTATGTATTGGTAGATTTTAATATTTTATATATTTGTAGATTTTTATACAGATGTATAATTTCTCACACTCAGGGTAGCAGCTAACAGTTTCTAACAGTTCCTCAGTTTCTCAGAGTTTGTGCCACATTCCTGAATTTTGTTTAACTGTCTGTTCAACAGACGAGATAGCATCAAGGACACTGTGTCTGGGACACGTGCACCTGGACCAGAATAACAAGACAAAACAAGACAGAAGGCCCAGAACTATTGGAGGAGCTCCAACAGGGCGGTTCTGAGGCTGGTACTGGGGGCAAAAGGTTCTCGGGTTGGATGTACCCGTTAGATATGATAGTTAAGTAGTGTTATAAATTTCTAAGAACCCTACACTGTGTGCATATCTATATACTTTGCGCACCCTATCATTAAAGAGCTGCTCTGTACTTTCCCTATACTAATATTGTCTCAAAAGTTTTTTTTCCTTGATTTTAGATGACAGAATAATCTACCAGGGACTTACTGGGCACTTGGGCACTTTGTTGGACACCATTCACTACAAAGGGAAAGACAGACAGACAAAGAGACACAGAGAAGCAGAGAGACATTCACCTGCCAGGGTTGGAAAATAAGCTGAAGACCTCTAGTCTTTACCTTCTCACATGACCTCTTCTACACCTTCCTGTCCCTCACCCTCTCCAAATTTTTATCTTTATTTCCAAACAAATTTCTATATTGATCCCTGGTTTACTTTTATGCCCACTCATGAACAAATTTTTGCCCTGTGCCTAAAAAGAGAGAAAGGAATTTCTCCTGGAAAAAAAGAACCAAACAGGTGTGCAGTGATGTTCTGTGATGCTTGCACATGAAAATTGAGTGTTAAAAGCATGACTTCAGTCAATGGTGTCTGTTACTGTTCCCAGTCTCCATGTGATTTTAAAATAATTTTGTCACCCTGTACAACTTTTTATTGTGTAGACTGAAAATTCTGGGAGAATAATCCATGTATTGGAGAGGATCAGAGTTATCTGGGAACATATTCGTTGGAAGGTGGAATTTGAGATAGGTTCCTGAGAAAATAAAAATAGAATAAAATACAGGTCTAGAAGTTCTGCTCTAGGTTGTTATTACTTCTGAGATACGCTGACTAATAGTGTGCTGGCACAGAGGACTTAAACTTTTGTTCAGTCTCAATGCTTCCTTACTCCTCTTCCTTCCACTCCATAGCCAAGCAGCTGGTGTTCTATGAATACTTACTAAGAATCTGTCATTGCCCTTTATTGTGACCTAAATATTGACAAAAGTGAATACAACCATTACTAAATTGTAGTGCTGTTTTTAACTGTAAATTTTAAACTTCAAGTTTGTTCGTTTGGTTGGTTTTTTAAACTATATTTAATCTGCTTCACTGCTTATGCTAAGGGCAAATGTAGACTTTTTGTTAACAATAGTACAAAGTGGGCTGGGAAATGACTGATTTTATCATAGCAGGTATTTCACTATTTATCTCTCTGATGTGGAATGGTGGAATAGAATATTCAACTCCAGTGTTGTGAAAATAAGAAAATGTCCAAAGGTGAAGGATCTGAGAAAACATAGTTATTGATTTGAACAAGTGGAATTCCTGTGGCTGTGTTCAGTGGCATCATGTCCTTAATCAGCAGAGTAAAAAATGGTTGGTCCCCTTTACAGCCTACTTCCCATAACAGCTCTTTAGCTAAGGAGCCTCAGCATTCCCTGTTCACATCACTCACCTATTAGAAAGAGCTCAATTGTTCGCTAATGAAAATAATTTATGAAGATAATCTTGTGAGTTAATTGAGAAAAGTAAGTGGAAAACTAACCAAAGCACTGAAAATGAAAAGCAATGGAAAAAAAAAAAAAAAAACAAACACCTACACAACTCCTAAACTTTTGTCTTTCAGAAAGAGAGGTGGATAATCTTTCTTGATCTTGAAGAGGTATGTAGGTTGTATGGCAGCTAGGCCTATAGCCAGCTTCTTCAGTGAGCTGATTTCAGAACAAAAATCCAGCATTTCTCTTCCTCCCACCATTTTTTTGCTACCTACAGGTATTTAGTGCCACCTCCATTTGCTGTCTATTTAGTGACATTCATCTAGTCATTCCAGTTCTTTAATGTTAATCTCTTTTTAATCAAATCATCCCATATGCCAATTATTTATCAATTCTTTATATTTTCTTCTGAGCTCCTTGTAACTTTTAATGATTTTCAACTGAAAGGATTTTTGTAGTAGGCTTAAAATAATTACACTTCTATTCACAAGCTATGTTCCTAATTATCGATTCCTTTTCTAAGGTCTGTGGGTGATATGCTGCTGAGTGCAACAGCTTTCACATTTAATAAGAAAGAAGAGTCGCTAAAGTTTAACAGTGGAGTTTTTTGTGTTTTGGTTTTGGTTTGTTTTTTTTAAATATGTTATCGGAGCAGACTTTATTTTTATTTTCCATCCATCTCTAGTAACTGTAACATCTGAACTTGCACATCACAAGATAATTTTATTTCTGTGATTTAAGCTACTATGTGTATATATTTGTGGAAAACTTATACTGCCAAATTTTACAATCAAGATTTCCAAAAACATGGAATGCAATTTTATATGCAGTGTTCTAGGGTTTGTGGAGGTTTAATACTCAGTTCTCAGGATATCCTTTTACTTTGATTGTCCTAGATACAGTGAGGAGGACCAGTTTATCACTGTGTGGGTGTAACCAAAACTGTGTATTCTACACCTTCTGTGTCATTTCTGATGAACTGTTAATAATGGATCATCTGCAGCAGCTGCCCAGGGCACACCTGACACCTCAGGCTACAAACTGGGTGTTAAAGAACCCTGTGAGATAGAGGAGTGTTCCTGTCTTCACACCAATGACTCAGCCATGATAACTCAGCCATGATAACTCCCCCTGGGGAGTCATTATCACCTTCACACCCAGCCTGAGGGTCATGTCTGCTAATGGACCATCAAGGGTTCCAAAACTATCCCATGACTCACAGAGTAAATCACCCATTATGAAACTCCTCGCCCTGGGGGAGGTACTGGGCACTCTCATTTGAACCTAAGCATATATAATCTTGGGGTTTGGGGATTTCTGGCACCGCTCATCGGATCCAGAGGAGCATCAGAACCCCAACAGGACTGTGACTGCCACTCTCGACCAAGCAACAACCATCATCCTCACCAACAGGTTTTTGTTTCCTTTTACTTTGTACACAGGGGGACCACGTGGTGCTCAGCACAGGCGATAATGAACACCATTTCGTTCGTGCCCCAGGGTGCTGGGTTATACCTCTCTTTTTGTGGGTTAAACCCAATTATTTTTTGTATCATTGTATTTATGGCAATCTTTTTAGTAAATTGTAACTCTGATTTATAATCTCTTGTGAGTTGAGTCCGTTTCTCCTGCTGGTTTACCTTTAAATCAGCACATTGATGCTTAAATTTGGATTACAAAAGCCAAAGGCAGTTATTTAGAATAAAACTGTTTAAAGAGAAAGGGTTGTGAGACTCACCTGAAATATTTACCTTTTCTGTAATTTCAGCTTGTCTAACTTCAGCTTCCTGCTGCCAAAGTCTTTTTTTTCCCAGATTTTCCTTTTTCCCCTGTACACATCTTTAAACTTGAGATCAGTCTTCTCTAAGTGGGTGAACTCTAGATGTCTCTACCTTCAGGTCTTGCATTTCAATGCAATTGTCATTCTTGTGGTTAGGATCTGAATACCCAATAGCTTTTTCATTATCTTTTGTTGAATTTGTGATGCAGTGTAGAGCTGAATACAGATTTCTAGACTACTGCAAAAGCAAAATAGCTTCTTCATGTTAGTAACTGCCCATAAATTCAAGATTTAGCTGAGCCCTTTTGTTCTTGCCTTGAATTGCAAGCTCATATTCAGATAACTATGAACTGTCTCAAGATGTTTCCTAGCCAGTCTGTGGGGATCCTCGTATGGCCTATGCTTGGAAAAATGATGTGGATAGCAGTGCCTGGCAACAAGGGAATATCAGCATGTGTGAATGAAATATGTAAAACTGGAAGGAGGGGTTGTTTGCCCAAAACAGATTACACTAAGAGCAAGATAACCACAAAACAGATTAAAAAGTAATCAGGGAATTACCAAGAAGCTTTTGAAACAAAAAGTCAGCTTGAAAAGGAGCAATAAAGGAAGCCCAAAATCTTTTTAACAATGGAGAGAGACCTTACAGTGACAATGGCACTAGTCAAACTCTGGTGCTGCCAGAAGTGGCCCCAACACCATTTCATCCTGCCTACACCAGACAGGCCTTCCTCCCTGCCAGGGTCCACGGGCATCATTCCAGCCAGTTTACCAACAGTACAGGTGAGAAAATAAGGGACCCACAGCCAGGGGTGCATATGCATTAGTACATAGTAGGGAGCTTCTCCATAGCGAAAAAGAAAGACCATCCACATGTCCAAGAAGAAGTGTTGGATTTAATGTTTCAAAATGTCTGGTCATTTACCACATTTATTATTAATTTTCCCAGTTGTCAAACATTTGAAGGTAAGTTTATATACACACTAAGAAAACAAAAACAATCAAAATCTACTTTATAAAATATGACAATTTATAATTATTTTCTTTCTAAAAGATTCTGAAATAAACTATCACTTGGCAAGAAATCTGTGATGTATTAGCTCATCTAAAGTTACTAAGCATCACTATAACTGCATCCCTAATCACTCTGTATGAGTTTCTCCTCTCCACTGTGTGAACTCTGTTTTTTTTGCTTTAAATGACTTCTTTTGTTTTTCATTGGGTGCCTGGATGGCATTGTCCCAGTGACTTCTCATCCCTTTCTCACAAAACAGCTGTAAATGCAGATGTTCTGCCAAGCTTCCCATCTGAATGGATCTCAACAAAGATTTTTAACTCCTGTAAAGTGCCTGAGTACCACTTAAGTGTGTAAGACTTGTCTGATTCACACCATCTGGCCCTTTGAGCCACTCTGTGTTTATTTGCATAATCGAACATATTGTTTCAGGCTCATTCTGTTTAACTGTAAGATTTCCTCACCAGAGGCTGTCATAACACCATACTATACAGTCCTGAATAAACTGAAAGAGCTGTATAAATAGTGATTGTTATTGTCCATTGTCTTTAACCACTTCCTAAGCCTACCCCCAGAAAGCCAAGTTTTCTCTACATGAGTTAGGCAAGACTCCTGGAGTCTGAGTTGGGCAGGTTCCTGTCAAAATTAATAGTACAGGCTTTCTCAGACTTAGCCCCAACTTAGCCTCTATAGACAACAGAGCTAATACTGTAAGACCAACATTAAGGTTATTGACTTATTTTGTTATGCTACATGCTTTTCTGTTATTTTTTTCTATTTGACTTGGTTAGATCATTGTATTACTGGATTATGTCACTGTCCACCTTATGCCTTTACTTTTTCTAAAGGTCTTCAAAACAGCTTAACTACCCAGTACAAAATTAAACAATGTAACCCATTACCATTAGTTGACAGAGCGAAGAACCCTCACCCTGGATCTAGCTAAGACTAGCATCCTATTCCTTATGCCGTTTTGTACCAGTTTAACAAAAGGAAAAAATACCAAGAAGAGTTGAATTCCAGGTTCTTGCTCAGTTTATAGTTTCTTAGCCTTCTTAAACAGAGATAAAGCAGTACTGTTAACCTATGCAAAGAGAATAATTTTAAAATCTGGAGATCCCTTTACTGCAGAAAATTTCTGTATTGTTTAACCCCTGTCTGTTCTAGGAGAAATAAAAATACTAAATGAATACGCCACTGTCTTATTTTCCTTTATGTGGTATCAAAAAATGCCCCACTTGTTCCCCTCATACTGGTCTTGATATCAGTGTCTGTTAGGAGGAAGAAATATGGCTGGAGGAAACCTCATGCTCCTTATACTTGCTTCATGTTGTATGCCCATGTGCATTCCTAGGAGGTAGCCATCCAGACTGTTCTCCATGTATAGTTGTAAAACCCACAGATCCCTCAATTTCCTAATCATTGGATCAAAAAAGTAGAGGTATTTTGTTTGCCTCTGTGTGTTCACAGAGCTACAACTCATATGCTTCTATGCGTACTATGCTCAGAACAGTGCTTCACAATGTCTTCATCATTGACTTCTGATTTGATCCTTCATAACAAAAAAATGTCCTCTTTCTGAATATAACTTGTGTTAACAGTCTGGGGTTTTGGGTTGTTGGGGTTCTTTGTTTTTTTGTTTGGTTTTTCTTTTCCATTTTGCTTTTACTGATTAAAAACTGGGGGGGGGGTTTGTGTGGCTTGCTATGAAGCATCCCACATCCTGAATTCATACATTTTTATTTATTTTTAATGCCTGTGACAACAGAAGTTGTCGTAATAAGTAATTTCACTTTGCACAGTGTCAGTCAGACTGACAAGCTATAGTCAGGAGATCAGTAAATTTCTCCTCAATCTATTTTCCTAAAAGTTTTTGAAGTACCTTTCATATCTAAAGCATAGTAGAAATATAGAACATCTAGATATGGATATGAATATGGTGTGATGAAGAGAAATAACAAAATCCATATAAATTAATAATGCTACTGCTTGCCATCTAAATTTTGCTGAAATCAATTTTATTCTGCTAATATTATCTAATGTACTGTAGTATTATTTATAAAACTATATCTATATCTGCAATATGAAGGTATTTAAAACCAAATTTGCAATTTTCCAGTAATACATATTCATACGTATATATGTATTTTAAATATTTATTTCCAGTTAATGGTAAAATAAGAAAAATCAGAGCAATACAAGATTATCTATAACTGCATTTAATATGATACTGAAATAAGTTTCAAAATAAAGTTGTCCTGAATTTTTTTAAATTGCAGTATTGCAGGAATTGTGATAACAATTTCCATACTTTTTTTAAAAAACCCTACAAATCACCAGATATTAAAATGGTGATTTTGAGCAGAGAGTGTGTTTGAGAGTTTTTTGTTTCATTCATTTCTGGGTGGTTTTCTTTTGTTTTGGTTTGAGTTTTGGTTTGCTGTTGGTTTTTTTTAGGGTAGCAAATGCTTTAAATACAACAAGTTTATCAAATATAGGAGATATTAATTAAATATCTGGCTTGATTTGGTTGCATTTTTTCCTGTAACTGTTGTTTTGGCCAGCATTTCATAGCTGCCTATATAACTCTTTCCAGATACAGTCTAAAGGCCAAGTTGCTGCTTCTTCTCCCTTTGGAGAGGAGAATTGAGAATGCAGATCCTGTAGAGTTCAGAGATACCAGTGCAGAAGGGCAAAAGAGGGTTACAATTTGCTGCTCAAAATCCCAGAGCTGTCTTCCCACAGCTAGCAGAGAAAGAGTGGAAAGGGAACAGGGAATTCCCAAAATTTCTTCCAATTCCAAGGTCAGGCTATTACAAAGCAGTTCAGATATTGTACAACAATTAAAAAGGTTATGTAGCCTTCAGCATTTTTACTTGAATCTGGAACATGCTAAAGCAAATATCCTGGATGCTTCCATTTACTGGGCTTCAGTCCTTATTGCATGGATGACTCAGAGCAAACAAACTGTGTTTTGTTTGGGTAACAGAAGCCAAAAGATGCATTCCCAAATTACATCTAAAGCACTCCAGCACCTGAGAACTCTCAGTGCATGAGACCAGGCTGCAGACAGTCCAAAGCATCCTGAAACACATGCAGCTTGGACATAAGGTCCCCAGCACGATCTGGTGATTTCTGCAGATATGTCCCCAATACTTCTTAATGAAGTCAGGAACAACAAGAGGCCATCTGGACCTGCCCTGTAGTTTGATAGGAAGACTTTTGTTTTACTTTACCCTCTGATTTACTTTCTTATTCAGCAATATGCGATACAGCTGAGAAAATATAGCCAGGCATTTGTATATTTTCTTATACTCCTTCTAGATTTGTCTCTGTTTTTTTGGTGTGGGGTTTTTTTTGTTTTTTTGTTGGTTGTTTGTTTTTTTTTTTTTAACGTTAAGAAAGGGGAGATAATATTTAAGTAAAAATCCTGGCTGTGACTCAAGATGTCCAGATTATATTCATAAGTCTGTAAAGATTCTAGGGTGAATAACTAACTTGTTTGACAGGAGCAAAGTTTTTCATCTACAAAAAGGATTATAATACTTGTCTACCCTCTAAGGATTCTGGGAATATGAATAAATAAATGTTGAAATGACTTTAATGAGAGATATAGTAAGCCCACACAAAATCAAAATTTAAATTTTATATTTATCTTTCCTCGTGTATTTAGGCAAACTTAAACTGGGAAATTTCTCTCTGTAGAAGTGTTAGAAGAAATCAGATGTTTCAGATGACAAGAATTTCAAAAAGAAGAACCACTTCTGTCAAATTATTATGTAGAAAGAATAGCTAGAAGTCAAAAAA